>VYZV01044236.1:26329-39792 GCA_013401275.1 Pandion haliaetus
TTTTTTTCCATTTCTGGTAGGTTGTGCTTATATTAAAGAAAAGGAGTTTGGGCAGTAAATATATAATATATGCCACAATTATGGGCAGTATTAGAAAGAATAGTATTAAATATTTGTATTAACGGGTACCTCTGTCAATAGACCCATAAGTTCTGAACAACAATAGCTAAAACACAGTTTAATTAAAAAAGACAATATATCCCAATAGATCAAAACATTTGAGTAGTAAAAATGAAAGCACAATAAGCAAATACAGAAAGTCTCATAAATAAAATATTCCATTAACCACCCAGAGGTAGAACAGTGAGAATACTACTTCGTGTTTGGACTGGAAAGCTCCCACAATGATTCAGGTACAGAGAGCACTATTCTAGCACCTCTGCTGACATGGTTTCAGCTATCAGGCTTCAGTTGGAGTTGCTCTTGTGGGCCTTAACATAGACCAAAGGGGAACATAGATAAAATTTTAAGGTGCAACAATATTTGAAACTTCCTTTGTCAGCTGAACCTTAGTCTCATGCAGAGGAGATTAAGAGAGTTTATGACACCAGAGTTTTACTTTACAAGGGAAGGAGTATGAGGGCATTGACACTTCTCAGAATAAATTGTTAAAGAAAGTGATTTTAGAAGAAGTTGATAAAATATATTATAGCAAATGTTCAGGTCTAGAGGGTATCTATCTAAGAGTTTCAAAGGCTATTAAAAATTTAGTAGATAAACCACTAGTTCAGGAAATCTCTAAAGTACAAGTGGAAGCTGGGAAGGTGTCCTGAAAAAGTATGTAGAGGGTGTAATTGTTGTCTATATATCCTGACCTAAACTCCTTCCCATGGTATCCCTTAAGAGTTCCTCTGAAAGGACAGACAGAGGTCTATATGGACCTGTGAGCTTATCCTGTACACTTGTGCTTCAACAGTGTAATTTTTTCGTATCTTCACTTATCCTTCCATAATTGTATCTATAAATTATAAATGATCAGACCTTTTTTTTTTAATTAGGATGGCTGTAATATGCTTGAATCTCATGTGCTTGATAATTAGATCCTGAATGAATTAATCAGTAGGTTATTAAATCAAGCTGCTTGAAATTTATGTGCTCTCTTCCTGTCTGCACTTCTCTACATTTTCCATGCCTTGCTGCACAGTATCTTAGCTCAAACAAGAGACCTGGGAAGAGTGTCATACCCTACCTAGCCTTGTGTGTATTCTGTTGGTTTAGATACTTTCTTCAAAGGCTGACGAAACCCGACAAAATCTCATGAAGTATTCTAACTACTCAATAGACATTTACGATGCCAAGAACTTCTGAAGCTAATGAGGATGGCTTTCAAAATGTCAAGTTTTCCACTGTATTATTAATGCTATATGTGGTCTCCACAATGAGAAGAAAGTGAGCTTCTATGATGAATTAAATGAGGTATGTGTGGTACAGATGCAGTCTCATGCTCTTATCTGGTATGTGACATATTATACGAAGAAGGGGATGGATAAATTGTGAATCATCATAGTCTAAGGCAGTATAAATAGAAAAGCTGTGCTTTCAGTGGAATAACTTTTCAAAAGGTGTATGAAGGAGAGACAGGAGGATTGTGTTTGAACACAGTAGCAGAGAAGATACAGACTGACAGAACTCAGAAGGGCAAAGCTAGATTCCTGAATTAGCCCACTCCCTCAATGTCAAAGGGTGAACCTTATTCTTAGTAGTATTTGGGATCACATTTTAGTGGTATATTTGCTTTCAAACTACTCACTTTCTTATTTTCCTATTATGAGAATTAAGCCTTTCCTTTGTTGAAATTAAAAAAAAAAAGAAAAAAATTATTTTCTTTTAAGTATAATTGCTTTTTAAAGTGAAATCTGGTGATCATAAATCTGTAATGGATTTATTTCCTTGGATATAATATATTCAGAAAAGTAAGAAGGCTAACCTTCTGGATTCCTGTAACTTGGAATGATTTCACCTGTAAAAGATTAAGTTAATTCTGAAGGGACGTATTGTCATATGGTAGGATAAGGGGTAAAGCCTTCAATGAGTTAGCACCTCCCTGATGAAGGAATAAGCCCTGGGGTGACAACCCATAACTTGATGTAATCGCCTATTGTCACAGCCATCAACATGTTTTTAAATAAATGGTTTTCTGTTCAGTACTGTTCATATTTTTTAGAGATATGCACAATACATCAAAGGGTTTAGGATCTTCAAGGCACTTACATGCAAGAACACCTAATTGCTAAATCTCTAACAGGCTTGGTTGTGAGACAGATGTGGAGTTACTCTGCTCAACCAATACAGGAGCAGGTCTTAATAGACCCAGACACAAAATTTCAGTTTCTTAAATATGTTTAATTTTGAAAATTTAGATCCCATGGTATTGTGAAATGCCTCCTTAGGCTTTTGTTGCTAAATTAATCCTAAAATGTATTTTGGATGGTTAAGTTTCCTGTCCACACACATTTTCACTTGGTCCATGGTGCTGTAGGATAAGCAGTGAGCATGATGCTTTTTTGATGTGCTTTTTGGTATAATGCCAAAGTTTGGCTCTGCTTGGACCTCATCTTTGAGCACTATGAGTAGTTCTGGAGTGGGGAATCTGTGGACCCAAAGGCATCATTTTGACCTCTTTACATACAAGCAAATACAGGTGAGTCATTTGCTGGAAATCAGTCTGAAAATTATTAGTAGAACCAAGAATATAATTGATGAATCTTCATTCTTGAGTGTTAACCTGTATCACACTGACATTTAAACATGATACAAGTCTGATGACATATCAAAAACATTTGGCATTAGCTGCTGAAATTTTTGAGTCAGCTGTAGATGTTTTAAAGAAGAAAATGACAGAGGAGTTTATTAAAAACTGAGATGGATTTGATAGATAAGGATTATTGTTTGGCCTTTTCATTATGTTCCTCAAAGTTCTCTTTGAAGCAACCATTTCCTTTCTGTCTGCCAGACATATCCCATGAAATGAAAGTAAGTGTGACAAGTGAGAAACATCACACAGTCCTGTCACAGGTCTTGGAGACTGTTATCCTGAAGTTTCTTTCTTTTAGTTCTTTTTAACCTTCAAAGGTTTATACAGCAGTCCTAAACACTTTAGATGGAAATAGGATGGCTACTATACATTTAATGGTTTCCATTTCTTGTGGATCACCTCAGGGTTATCCAAGTCTTCTGCCGTCTCAAGTCGTAAAATAAAGATTTCTCTTCTTTTACACATGGATCACAAATGTGACCACTAGAAAAACAGATACAATGCCTTACATATGTGTTGGATCTTTCACCCAAGGATCTGTTACACTCTGAAGTAATCTGACAATGGCATACTTGGATCACTAACCTACCATTTTTCACAGTGTTGAAAAAGCTTATCTATTTTCTATTCCCTTATATATCTGTAATTTGTACAGGTAATTAGTTGGATATGTTTCCAAGTCCCTCAGTTAATTCTTGTAGATGAACTCCTCTATTAGCAGCTGAATGCAATTTTGCACATTTTTTTCATGTAGCTGAATCATTTGCTTGTCAGCTGTCAAACACGGGTGGCATGTACAGGGAAACATCTTTCTTACTATGACAAGTTAGACTGCCTGTGCAATGCCAGATGTGTACAGCATATAATATGCTTCCAGGTTAGTAGTGATTCAGGACGAAAGTGCTAGCTTATTGCAAATAGTTATTAAAAACAACAACAAAAAAATTTAAAAAGTTTCCTAATTATTATATTTTACAAAGTGGTTATACATTACAATTACTTTTTCTTTTTGGAACCTCTAAAAAGGCATTAGCATTTTCTAAGTGTCTTGGAGGTCAAAGGAGCTGTACAATTTTAGTATGAGCTGGAATCCATTGAATAATGTCTGAGTTCACTAATGAAAGATTATGAACATTATTATTTCTAAGTGTAACCACATGTTCGAAATGGGTACTTAGTGTGCTTTAAATATGAAGATCTCCTTTAGTTTTGCAATATCTCAAGCATAAAAACATCTAGAGGCAATGTTTGAAAGGGGATTTAAAAACTTCTGGTACTCAAGCAATGACACAACAGAAACTGTTCTCATTTTGCCAAAACCACCCTCTGATTTCAAAGTCTCTGCCCTTCCTGTGCATGGTGAAAATGTCAGTGGCATGGGCAAACACATCAGGATTTTTCATTTAATGTTCATTTTTGTGAAAGGTGTTGCAGCAAATGTCTATTCCCACCATACTGTTAAAACTGGTTAATATGGATAAAAATTAGGGAGACACTTAGGAATAGAGCATAATTCAAGTATCTGAATTAAAATATTTTCAAGTTTTGGACTGATCCTCAAAGTAACATTGCAGTCTATGAAATGAATAACACTGAGATATTGCTGTTAAAATAGGATCAGAACCATACTGGCTTTTGATTTTTCTTGACTTCCCACTTATGTGATAAGAAGGAGGTCTGGCAGGTAAGTTCTTCTGTCTGGGTGCATTAAATGCCTTAAAAAAAAAAAATTACAAATTTTTTTGTTTACACTTTCCTTTCAAAGTCTATACTTTAAAAAATTTCAGAACTATTTCAATATGCAGTTGGACTCTTTGTTACCTTCACAGAAACATTAAAACAATTTGTAAAGGAGACCTGCTGAATCCTTGTAAACCTAAGGCAGAGCACTGGGAAAATGTGAAATTGAATCTCATGCTGCCAGTAAAAGGTTTTCCTTAAAATATTATTATTTTGTTATGAACATTTTTACTAAGTTTCCATAGTACTGGATGCCCTATTCAACTTAGGTGTTTTGATTCACATCTGGTTGTAAGAACATGCAGTCATTTTCTGACCAAAATTGATTATGACTTGATCTAACCACTCATCCAAGAGGAACAGAGCTAAGTAAAGCTAAGTCTACATGGACACCCGAGTTCTCCCTTAAACTCTCTGAAGTCCCTTAATTTGACTTACATCCATGTACAAAGTCTCCAGCTCATGTAGAAATTGAATTCCATAGTTGAAAATCTGCCATTTAGATGTACTAATGAGCCACAACCCTAGCCAAGAGCCAAAGTGCTCCCTTTTCATACTGTGTGCATGTGAAAGTCAGTATCGGAATCTAAACTTTTGGACAAAAATACATATTCTGCCAACTCTTACTTTCCTCACCACCTTTGTAAAGCACCCAGGGAAAGGCTGCATATTTCAGAGTGTAGTCACAGCGACTTTAGGCTGAGGAAGGAAGGTAGTACTGCTATTCTGCTGCTCTGAGTTTCCTACTTACCTCTCACTATCCCCTCCCTTCTGTTGGTAGAAGCATTTGTAAAGCTACATAACAGACCACATTTGGGGAAATAACCTGAATTAAAACTATCTTGATGAATAAAAAATAGGAATAAAAAAAGCATTCAAAATGCTAGCTGATGTTTGTGCTAGCACAGAGGCCAGGAGTGAGAATTACATGGCTTGTTTGTCCTTAATGCTGACTTATGACAATTTAAAGAGATGGGAAGCCATGTTTTAAATGTAGCTTCTTTCAGTGGTAAGAAAATTAAAGATGTCATTAGGCCAGGTATTCTTTTCCTGTTTAATAGATGAGACAACACTCCTGACTCAAGACCATGATGTGTAACAACAAGGTCAGAAATTAGCGTAAGTACTATAAAACCACCTGCCATGTGGACAGGCCTAACATAAGAAAAAACCTCAACACATTACTTTTAACCCTAATTGATTCAAGCTGCAGCTCTGCATCATGAAGCAGCACAAATGAGCTGATGAACTATGGCAAGGGTAATGACCACTTACACTGAATCTGCTGCCCAGAGAGAGAGTGGGTGAAGCAGTCCAAGGCTTTGGACACAAAAAAGAAAGATTTTTAAAGATTGGTAAAGATATTCTTCAGATCAGACTTTTCAGTTTCTAGCAAAATGTTAATTTCAATACAATAGGCATTATTCATGTCCACTAGCAGCTGTATGTTTCTGTGAGTAACAGTACAAATCTCAAGCTCCAGTGCCTTTAGGCTTTCTCCTCAGGTAGTGCAGCATATGCATTGACTTTCTTTTAGGGTTTTCCACCTATTATTGGTAAATACAAATATCAGAAAACACAGCTCTGTTGTCATCTGAAAATAGAAATTATAGACCTTTTTGAAACAGGTTGGATCAGGATCTCTGCTGCAGGTACACTGTGCTAATCCTTTTGTTCTGTGGCAAACCTTGTAGCTGGGTCTGAAGATATCTTAATGGGTCTGAAAAAAGCTGCATATGAAACTTGCTTGCCTAAGGAAAGCAGCTGTAATGTCACCAATATTTCCAAAGGCTATATTTGTGGGTCACTTCACTGAAGACCAATTTTAACATTTAAGATGTCCCTAGCAGTACTCCACAGCTGTGTTAATATCAAGTTGGAAGGCTTGAATTAAGTTGTCATCACTACCACTTCTTCTGAGAGTTGGCTTAGCCAAGTACAGCATCCATGCTATTATACCTTCAGGAACATTTTACCACAGTCTAATGAAACACATCATTGCTCTAAGAATATATCATCTTTTCAGAGATGGAAGTTAGGTACAGAAGAGCCTGGCCACGTTATTACCAACATATGTATGTCAATGTAATGGTTTATTTGGATCCACCTTGAAAACATTATCCTGCACAAGAAAGTATATAGATGCTGAGGAAACAGTAGTGCTGGGCTTACCTGGAGATATTTGGTGGATCATATATTGCTGTATGACTTTAACAGCTTGATTCTGTTACTCAGATCCTGCTCTACCCTTCTAGGGCCTAACCCAAAGCCCACTGAAGCCTCTAGAAATAGGTGTTATTAATCAAAAGCATACCGTGGATCAAGTCCTTACTTGAAATTTGTGCAAGATTCAGGATTCTACTCATATGAAACACATAGTTGATTAGCATGCATTTTTATCCTACTTTTCATATAACTTACACAGCAAGAAATACAAAGTGTAGTAAAAAGCCTACTACATTTCAGTTTTCAGATGTTCATGATGCTGTGGGTAAACATCGCCCAGATAAATCACTGCTAAATTCTTCCTTCGTAACTCAGTTAAAAAAAAAAAAGTGTCACTGGCAGGAGAGAACAGCAATTGTCAGTTATCTCTCTTGATTAATTTTGCCGGCTTGTGTTATACTGTCCTCTTTATCTATTACTTACATACCATATATTGTGTGACATATTTAACTATACAGCCACAAATCACAACACATTTGTATAAACAAGACAGTATGAAAATGCAAAAGAGCTATTTATAAGCAATCAACCTGGAATCAGCACATGAAGGCTGCACAAGTTATCTCTGAAACCTACCAGTATAATATGATGTAATAAAATACTTTCTCAAAAACACGCAAAATAATCTGTCTTAGTCACAAAAAAAAAAAGGTCAATAAAATAGAATTACATACTGTTGTACACCCTCTAATCTCAAAATAAGTCTCTTGGAGGTTCACAGAAGAGAAAAAGTGCTCCATAGGAGCAGACTAAGTAATTTGGCAGAACTTTCAAGCATCAAGGTGATCTATAATCGTTAAAAACTCATTTGAAACAGTTTGTAGGAGTGTGGACAAGTATGTGCTCCATTTTGCATATACTTGAAATATAACGGGGAGCTGAGCTGGAGGAAGTGTGATGGTTCTGTTTTCTGTTTTCCCATTTCCATATGTAAATGGTATCTGAAGCCTGAAAATATGAAATAAGGAATTGCAAATATGTGGCTCCCCAGAAAGCTTTACTGTTAATAGGAAAGGTAGTCTAGGGACTGGTTTATAATCAGACCTCAGATATGGACAGGCCATTGTCATCTTTCTTGACATTTGAAAGGTACAGTATTTGTTCCATCCACCTCTTTCTCCCTTTTCAAATTTAATTTCTTCTCATGAATTCCTGTAAGACTGAAACATAACCCAAATACTGCTTCAGAACACCTGTTGTTTTCTAAGTTTGGATTTTTTTGAGTGGATAGAAAGTACTCAAGGCTATGGAACTTTCCATTTTTCTTGAAAAAAAGTGAAAATAACCAGAATTTATGAAGGAATAATTCAACCATGACAAGGCTGTCTGAATTATAAACTTACAATATTTGTATCACCTACTGTTTCACTTGCTTCTGTTCAACAGTTATCGAGACCTGCCAAATGTCTAACAGCTTCAGAGCTTGGCTGGTATGAGTTGTCTGTTGTCATTGTTGAAAACAAGGGTTTCTAATTCTTTTTTTTTTTTTTTTTTATTAACAAAGTGACTTACAGTATATGTCAAACGTTTTCTTTCTGTAGCCATTTACTGGTTTGCAATGTTACTCATGTCTTTTAAAGCAAATGTTGCAGGAAAATGTGTAAGATAGATAGGTAGCTGGGCAATGGTCATTGTATTGCAGTAAGCCTTTATGTTTTACTTTTTAGTACAAACAACAAGATAGAGATGATTTACTTGTTTGAAAAGGAAAGTCTTTCCAGCAGTGTAGGAGGAATAATTCCTACACAGTTCCTTGTTTTTTCATTGTTTAATTTTAATATTACTGCAAGAAATTGAGCTGAGTATGTTGATATGTAAAGAAAAATGAATGTTCTCCAGAGTTTCAGGTTTGCTTTGAGCATGTATACCCTGGAGACTTTTCTTGGTCTCAGAGGGCTTTAGTGAATCAGAGTGAATACAACAGGATCTAGGAAGAAATGTGTTTAATGAACTGCATCACAAAAAGAAAAACAGAAGATAAAATGCTATAATGTAATGTCCACAAAACCACTGGCATAAAATGCATGATAGAGATTACCCCTACAATATATTGGAGCTTTTCCCGTAGTAATTGAAGCAATATTTGTGGAGCTTGCCATGGGACTCGATTAATCTGGAGAGAAGCCCCAAACATAAAGCAATTTGAAGCATGTTAAAGGAGAGGTGCTATCTGTTGTATCCTAAGAATCTAATTTTCTTCATGCAGGTGAGTGTTTTGCATGATTATGCACACGTGTGCTTCATATATGCACTACTATGTACTTGTGCCTAAATCATAGGTGGGTGCATACCTGTAGCAATGCATGAGTTTCTCCAAGCATGTAAGAGCACCTTTGGGAGTTACACATAGTTGTTCATCTGCAATTTGAGTTTGCACACAATTTTATATGCTGAGAGGGACTTCAGAGTTAAAGACTCCTGAATTCATATGCTAGGATGTTCATAGCCTGTGGACTTGAATGCTGTTATTTTTTGTTAGGTGTGTAGGGATGTGGGTTGAATGTTTTCAGTATCAAGAGGTCTTTTGTTTTCCCCTTCACGGAATCCCAGAATAGTTGAGGTTGGAAGGGACCTCTGGATGTGATCTGGTCCAACCTCCTGCTTACGCAGTCACCTAGAGCCAGTTGCCCAGGATCATGGCCAGACAGCTTTTGAATATCTGCAAGGGAGGAGACTCCACAACCACTCTGGGCAACCTGTGCCAGTGCTTAGCCACCCTCACAGTTAAAAAAAAGTGTTTCCCAATGTTCAGAGGGAACCATCTGTGTTTCAGTTTGCACCCCTTGCCTCTTGTCCTGTCACTGAGCACTACTGAAAACAGCCTGGCTATGTCTTCTTTACACCCTCCTTTCAGATATTTGTTCACATTAAAGAGATTGCCCCTTGAGCCTTCTTTTTTCTAGGCTGAACAGTCTGAGTTCTCTCAGCCTTTCCTCATAGGAGAGATGCTTCAGTCCCTTAATCATCTTTGTGCCCCTTCTTTGGACTCTGACCAATGTCTGTCTTGCACTGAGGAACCCAGAACTGGACACAGTATACTTCAGATGGAGTCTCACCAGTTCTGAGTAGAAGGGAAGGAGCACCTCCCTTGACCTGCTGGTAACACTCCTCCTAGTGCAGCTGAGGACATCATTAGCCACCTTTGCCACAAGAGAACATTGCTGGCTCATGCTCAACTTAGGGGCCACCAGGACTCCCAGGTCTTTTTCAGCAAAGCTGCCTTTCAGCTGGGTGGCCCCAGCATATATTTGTGCATGGGGCTGTTCCTCCCCTGGTGCACGATGTCGCAGTTCCTCTTATTGAACTTCATGAGGTTCCTGTCAGCCCATTTCTCCAGGCTGTCGAGGTCCCTCTGGATAGCAGTACAACCCTCTGGGATATCAGCCACTCCTTCCAGTTTTGTAGCATCAGCAAACTTGCTGAGGGTACAGTCTGCCCCATCACCCAGATCATTAATGATGGTGTTACACAGGATTGGACCCAGTATCGACCCCTGGGTTGTACCGCTAGCTACTAGCCCTCAGCTAGACCTTGTGCCACTGATCACCACCCTCTGGGCCAAGCGATTTGGACAGTTTTCAATCCACTTCACTGTCCATTCATCCAGTCCATACATCAACAGCTTGTCTTTGAGGATCTTGTGGGACAAGTATACATAAGTATGAAATCCTTTCTGAAGTGAAGGTGGACAATATTCACTGCTCTCCCCTCACCTACCAATCCACTCATTTCAGCATAGAAAGTTATCAAGTTGGTTACTTTGTGGATCCATGCTGACTACTCCCAATCCCCTTCTTGTCCTTCAAGTGCCTAGAAATGGTTTCCAGGATTACTTGTTCCATCACCTTCCCAGGGATTGAGGTGAGGCTGACTGGTTGTGGTTCCCTAGGTCCTTCTTCCTGTCCTTTTTTGAAGGTAGGAGTGACCATTGCTGTCAACTTGTTTGAAGAGTAAGTTGCTTGAAAAGGGAAGAAAGAATGGAGGGCTATGAGTGACAGCAATGTCTATCAGCTGCTTGAGTGAGACAGCTAAGCAGGGGTGAACAGATGCTTAAACTTAGTCATCTGGTGCCATTTTAGATGAGCTAGGGTCTTGTGCCCGATAGTTAGCAGTTTCTTCAAATGTTCTGTGTCTCTTGTGGGTCATATGTCATAAACTTGTCCCATGCAATTATTCCAGCGTCAAAAATGGCACGAAATCCCTACAGTTAGGCATTTGAAACACTCTCCAGGTGTCTACCAAGTTATTATCTTTCTGAGATTCCCAGAAGATATGAAGTTTCGCTGCTTTGCAGACTGGACTATATGCACAGCTTGTAAAAATGAACCTATGACATACTCTTCCATATTTTTTCTTCTATGAAACTGCTTTTCTATGTCAATCACCTAGGAGTTTTTTCTCTGAATGATATGAAATGTTTATATTATTATCAGAAGATTCACAAATCTCTACAGTTTCTAAGAATTACTGTGCATTAAGTATTCTACCTTCAAGGTATATTTTAACTTTTCCAATATTGTACTATGTTACAAAATTTATATAGTAATTCCAGTGGCATTTCATTTGGATAATTCCGCCTGTTTTAAGTCTCACCTTGCCCATTATATTATTTTAATTTCTCCAGCAATTTTGTATTGCCAGTTTTGCTGACGAATAAGTTAATTTGCCATGAGTTGTCATGCTCTTGCTACTACAGATAGGAATTTCATACACCCTGCATGATGTTATTAAAATCTCCACACAGATAGTTCTTCACTGATGTTCTCTATATATTAGGCTTAAAATGATAATATGCTGCCATTCTAGGCTTCAAAAATTTAAATGGCCTTACTAATTGTATTGTGCGTTGAATTTATAGTGATTTTTTTCAATTTAGAAAATTGCTTAGTCAAAAAAAATTAAAATCAGCATGCAGAAAAGAAGAAACATATCCTAGCTTAATTCAAGCTACCATTCTGCAAGTATGCCAGATTCATCTGAAGTTTCTTTATGTGGTTTCTTAGCTTTTACTTTGCACTGCTTTTGTGCTTGTGTAAAGATCAGGGTGGAGAAGCAGCATCAGGAATGTTAAATGGAGAAAATCAGTAATGCCAAAATGACCATCAATTTGTAATCAACAAATTAGAGCTCAGCACATAGTGAAAGTGACAGAGGGAAGCAGGTAGTGCTGAAATGTACACATCAAGGTTATATTCTGACAGCTCTGACAAGTGGCACCAGTCAGGACTCCCATCGATCAGATAGTCTCAGCAGAAGCTGCAAACACTGAATTAATTTTGTGAAGTGATCACTATCTGCTAGGCAGCAGAATAAAATTGTCTCATTTGTTTTTAGACATCACCTCACCTGATCTTTGAACCTAAAGCTGCTTTTGTTGTTAATAACATCTGTTATTGTACTCTGCTAATGCCCAAATCTAGCAGACTCATTTGTAGTGAATGCTCTGAAATACCCCATTGGAAACGACCCCTGCGCAAAATAGCTTGCAGCCTAATTTGAAATTAATTCAATCAGTGCATATGATAAATGAAGGAGGAAGAGATATCTTGTATCTTACTCTGAAGTAATACATTATTCAAAGCAGGTGAAAGGTAAAAGAAAAGTCACTTTAATCTATAAACTTGTGAATAATGGTTATTGAAAGAGAATGTGTAGTGGGGTCAGAAAAGTTATGCAAGTTAAGCTCATAATGAACTGAAAAGAAAGCTTCTGATTAGAAGCTTTCAGGTAGCTTGGTGAGGTTGCAGAAATCACCATCAACTCAGTGTAAATGTTTTTAAGATGAGAAACAATGCCTATATAATGAACTATCTGTGATTTGATTTGATACCTTTGTGGACATTGCTACTCTGGAGAGCATTTTGTTCAGTCTTTGCTTTTGCACTTCTTCCTGAAATGCTTCTACATAGGCATTTAAATTGTTTTGGAAGCTGAGGAGCTGTAGCTCAATGGCTGGGTCAATACTATGTAAGAATTACAATGCTCTGACACTCTGGGAATTTTCGAAGGTAAGCACTACATTTTCATTTCTGCTTTTTTTGACATCCAGCATAGCTCAGCTCTGACCAGAGAAACAGAGTAGAACATTTTTAATCATAATGATATAGAGTATGTACCCCACCTTGACCACTGGCTGTTGGTTTGTCATTATTACAGTGCTGTTTTGTTATTACAGTACAGGGTGGAATCTACCTGGAGATATCAATTTCTTCGTTGTTTTCAATCTGCTTTAGTTTGCTAGAACAAATTAAGTTTAAAGCATCAGCCAGACTGAGTGCGAAGATCAATGTCTCAGCAATATAACAAGTTTCCCAAAATCTAGGGTAGCTAGTTGAAAATTTTTCTTGCAGTTCACAGAAAGTAATTAAAAGCATGATGAATATGACTTCCTGCCTTTCATTTTCCTGAAATCATTATGCTACCTTTGATGGCAAGATGTGCTGTAGTGATAACCAGGTAGACCGGGTAGCCACACAACAGCTCGAAGATTTCAGCGTATGCAGAAGTTAACGGGTGTCTTTGACAGGATTAGCACCCAGTAGAATATCTAATTGGAGATCTGAGGATGCTGATGCAGTTACACAATAGTTGCATTTTTCTTCTATTTCAGTGCCACAGTCGGGATCCAACAAATATGGTTCTCATCTGTTAGTGTTCAGACAGGAAGCAATTTCATTATTTTTTTTTTTTAAGGTTTATATGAGCAGAATAGATTCTCATTTAACCATAGAAACACCAAAAT
>VYZV01044236.1:42760-101745 GCA_013401275.1 Pandion haliaetus
GAGCTACGTCTGCGATGATGATATTAGAAGCAATTTTTTGGTTTGGGGGGGTTTGGCTCTGCCACTGGTAGGCTGGGTATCTTTAAACAAGACACGATTTTTCTGAAGCTTCTTCATCCATGTGAGGCCTCTTTAAAATACTTTGAATTATACTAGCAAAAAGTCATATTTATATGAATGTGTGTGTGTGGGTATAGACTAATTAAAAAAGCTAGATAATAGTAAGGACAAAAATAATTTATGCATGGCCTGTAAATATTAGGGATATTATTTAACTGTATATAGAACCATTGCTGTGTTTTGTATGAAAAAATTAACTTCCTCTTATTGTGTTAAGCAAATTGCTTTGACCGTTTTTAGCAAATTGATATAGCCATAATCCTTTTGCTATGTTTAGTCTCCCAAAGACACTTAGGTACCTTAAATTTGGTTTCTGACACCAGATGTGAGGTAACAACATAACAGGAATACGTACGTACACATGTGTATATAACTATATATGTTAACATGAGGAATAACGGCATTTTTAAAGATGTTTCTACAGGTCCTGCATCTCCTGCTAACATGAAATGAAAAAGTAATCCAGAATTACTTCTTGCAGATTCCTCCAAACTCTCTTCTTTCTACTCTTTATCTTTAAATTTCCTGTAAAATTTAGTTCAAATTAGAGCATTTCAGTTCTCCTCAGGCTAGGCTGTCTTCCTAGATCTTCAATAAATAACTTCTTAGGAGCGGATAGCAGCTGGAAGAGCGGTTAGGAGTTGTCTTAATCACCAGACAAAAATCCATCTCTTCCAGCTTTGATGCCTGTGGGTAATGGGGAGCTATTTTATTTGCATTAAATTTGCATGACTTCCTACTGCCTTCTGCAAGCCCTTTCCTCTTGTAGCCTCTGCTTCTGCTTTCCTCCCAAATTTCACGTAGGTTGCCAAAGTACAACCCTAAGATTTTGACTGTATTAACTGTATTCTTGTTACATATGAGTCCAGCCATACCTGGATACTGCAGAGAACTTAAATGTCAGAATATTACTAATGATGGAGAAACAGCAATGTAAAGATTTTGTAAGCTGAGTTAAGAGCAAAATGGAAACTAACAGCCTACAAAATATAGCTGTGGAATATTAATGAGTTTTCCTAAGGAAAGATCTGAGACCCGTTTCCTTCATCTACACAGTCCTTCCTTCTCACCCCTTGTAGAAAAGCTAAGGGAGGGCACAGAGAACACTATTCAGACTGACAGTATACACAGGAAGTAACAGAGTTGTTATTACCCCTTTGTTTTACCACAAGTTGAAAAATCAGTCTGGTATTTGGTTCAATAACTCATTTTACAAACACTAGGACAGACAGACAGCCACAGAGGTAAGCCAGTCCATAGTCAGAGCTTGGCAGGGCATCACGGTACAGGAATTGGCACATTGAGTATTTGGCTTGGCTAAGTCATGCACCCCTAGATGAAGGGGGAAGGATTTCTCCTCTCCCCCCTGGCCCAGGATGTCGTACATGCTATTGTTCCTTTCAAGATTCGTATGTACTAAGGATACGCTCATTGTAATTTTTCAAATACCCTGTTGGTAAATGAGCTTTGCAGTATGGCACATAGCCCACTCTTCTGATGCTTATTTCCTAACTAAATTGTTTTGTTCTGCACAACCTATTGTTTCCCTCTTTTCATTTCTCTTCAAAACAAATAATACTGCATTTAGAAAAGTGGTATTTTTGAACTGAAAAACAATTAACCTCATATGTGCTCGAGGGCTTACAGGATAGCATACATCCTGGTGTATGTCTACAGATGGCTCTCATTTGGATTCGCATACAGCATACTGGATTTGGACATCCTGTGCTCTCTGTAACTGGCTCAGTAAAATTAAATAACTTGTCTTTTGTGCTGGCACTGGTTACAGCAGTTATGATGGTCAGCGTGTTGAAAAGATTCATGAGAAAGGAGCAGAATAACTAAATTTACCAAAAATATATGGGCAAAGATTGTAGCTAGATTGTCCTGGATTTCCTCTCCAGGGCAAAAGAAGGGACTAAGACATCTTCTTGCATGTGTATGTGATCTGTACACAGAGACAGCCACAATGAAATCGGGATGATTGCTCAGAATTAATGCCACCTCTACATACAAAAGCTGTGAAGACGCTACAAAAACTAACACCACCTCACTATCGTGCAGGAAAAGACTGCCCATTGCACCCCTCCAGAAAGTGGCAAACCTGCCATTCTAACTTGCATTGCTGCCCTATTCAGGTGTCTGCTCTAGCGTAGTCCCCTCTTGTCATTACACAGTGCAAGGCAAGGCTCGAAGTGACAACCGTGAACACTGGCATGCCTCAGAGAGGGGGAGTGAAGCATGAAAGACAATCAAAATGACTCTTTCATTTAGAGTGGAACAATTTTTATATAGCACTGAGTTCACTTGGTGGAAAATGCTGTAACCGGAGACTGAAATCAGGCATAGATTTGGCATCTGTGTTTGTATGGTTGTTTTAAATCAGTAGAAACAGTAAAAGAAAAGTTTTTCTAAAGAAAAAATCTTTTTTTTTTTACATTAAAATATTTCATTTTGGAGGTATAGAAACATTTAAGCAACATTCAACAATTGAAATATTTGATATTTTAATTTTGATTGACATCTTATATATTTCAGTCTTACATGTGTAAATTAGAAAAGAAGAAGACAAGAGGTTTAAAGATCTCTAAAATAATCCAAGGACACCCGGAAAAGAAACTTCCAGTGTTTTTTGTATTTGTTTTGTCAACACCTTGAAAATGGCCATTTCAGTCTTTGTCTCTTTCTCCCCCTTTCCACAGATTTCTTGGTTTCAGTCAAAAAAAACCAGTCCACTTTTACTACTAATAGCTTTGCTGAATTGATAACAGAACTGAGATATCAGCAGCATTAGAAAGAATAAATCCAGTACATTAATATACCAACATCTCTTTCCTCAGCAAACTGCCAAACACTTCATTTATTTTTATAGAACTATGTTCAGGGCAGAAGTTTATCTTCACCCTCTTTGATTTACACACAGTGGGAAATTATTACTGCCAGGTCCATCTAAACAGACCACCTAACGACACCGGTCACTAGTTCACAGCAAGGACAGTAACGCAGAGTTCCTCAGGAGTCCTGTGCTGAGATGTACCTCAGCTTTTCCTTCCTGCTGATTCCATCCTAAGCCCGTTAGAATTTTATTTTTTTGCAATCATGCAAATGCATCCTCGCTTTTAAAAAGCCATAGCAAATAATATCTGTTTACAGTGCCATTGAGCTGTTAGGAGTATGCAATTAGTTATGATCCACATCAAACCAAAATATGCTCAGGTATTTGCAGTACAAGATAAACTAGCTGCTCCATATGTGCAAAAAAGTCCTAGAAGTTCACAAAGGTCATACATCTTTTACATTTGTCAAAATTACACCATGATAAATAAACTTTTTTATGGAGGAAATAGTCCTCCGATGGATGCCTCTTTTGACAAAATTTCTACATGGTAAACTATGTCTTGGGAATACTTCCCTAGAGAAATATTTGTGAAATTATTCTGAAATAACTGCAGAATATGACTTTTCCCCTTCTCTGTTTTTATTGTAGATGTTCTTCCCAGTGATAGACTGTTGCTTGCCTTTCTCCATATCAGAGGTCTACTGTTTTCCATTCCTTAGGTAGTCCCACAAAGATCACAAACCTCCAGCATCTACCTTCCTCTTAGACATCCAGGAGAAGCCTTTATTCCCTTTCTCCACAGCACCCACTTGCCACTGGTCAAATATATGCCCTTCAGGTGTATCCATCTGTCAGGGAAATCTCTTCTAGCTTAGACCAGACACTAAAATGAGACTCCCTACCTCCTCCCTCCATACCAACGTGAAAGTGAAACTGCAATTAAGGCTTGTCAGGTCCTACCTTTCAAGCATCTGTGATTAAATTTGGAACAAAGAGACCTATTTTCTATTCACCCAGCAATTGTATACAGCAGTCGGAGAAAAAGGGTTCAAACTATTAGATCAATTGCCTGCAGCTTGTCACCTGCTCAGAGTTTAAATAAGCACAGCAGTCTCAAAAGCATCCTAAGGAAATTCTGTCTGTCTCTTTTTCTGATAAGCCAGTATTCTTCCCCCATTTTTTTCCTCATGGTTGGTCACTCAAATGATTCCTCTTGTTCTGTCTTTGACTCTGGCCTTAGCAAAATCAGTCTGCAGTCTTTCTGGAAACATGTAGGTCAGACCACTGAGGAACAGGACTCAACAGCCTATTTAGCTATTGGTTTCCTACTTGCCCTCCCTAACACATTCTATCATACTTTAGTTTATGCACTCAGACAAACTATTATGCAGCGGATAAATTGAGGCATGCACATAACACCACTCATAGGACGATGCTCAGTCTCCCCCATCGTCTCATCTTCATTTTCTGCCTCTGTACATTCTCAGCACATCCCCACATAAAAAAAAGCCTTCCTCAGGTAGGTTCAGCAAGATCTCTGTAAAACTGTATGAGGCATTCCTTCATCCTCTTGAATTTTGGAGACTGTTCTGGTACACTGGTGTTATTAAAAGGGGAATTTTTAAAAAGTGAGCTTTTATTTAAACGCAAGAGTGTTCTCCAAATTATGCATTATTTAAGTGCTT
The DNA here is from genome assembly GCA_013401275.1 of Pandion haliaetus. Classification (NCBI taxonomy): domain Eukaryota; kingdom Metazoa; phylum Chordata; class Aves; order Accipitriformes; family Pandionidae; genus Pandion; species Pandion haliaetus. The sequence goes on from VYZV01044236.1 coordinate 47,405, forward strand.
TGAAAATACCTTAGTCTATTCACAGACTTCTGGGTATTTCTCAGCATTTCATTTGTATGTTTTGTTGTAAAATTAATGGTAATGCTTATTTACAAAATACATATTCATGCTGTTTATTGAACCTTCTATCACAAACCAAAGATTTGTTTTAATTTTTTATAAACTTCTTTTCAGTTTTTATTCCTATACAATAATGCCTCCTTCTAGTATTCTCCAAAACCAAATGGATTATAAAGTAATAGCTTCTTGGATGTTCCTCCTTGCAACTTAATACAAAATGCAAAATGAAATATATTAAATTAATCCCACTTTAATTTAAATCACATCACTGCAGATTTGTGATGTCCTTGCTATTTTTTTCCGTGGTTCGTCAATTGATAGAGTATTTCTCAATATATGTGTTGTCTTCTATTCACATCCTTTGAGTCAGACTAAAATGTAATTGGAAGTGCTCTGGTTAATAGCAATATACTCTCCGTATGAGTTAGGTGCAAACTTAAGAGACACCTTTGAGGACAGAAGTAATGCCCAGAAAAAGTTGAGACATTTGCCTCTTTTAGAGCATCTGATACAAAAAATGAATGTAGCAGCCTTAAAACCTTTCAGAGTTTTTCTGATCTGAGAGCAGATATGTTCAGATCCTTCCTATGTTCAGGGCCTTACCTGAACTAACTACAGCTCAGTCTAGAGGTGAATAGAAACTGCCCCTCTGGACAGCTCTCCAGCCTTTGGCTGAAATTGCACCTTCATTTGTACTTTTATGACAGAGTTCTTTACCGACTTTCTTGCACGTAACTTGATCCAGTACTACATGGAAGATGTGATGCCCTCCAATTTTATGTAACAATGGTGTGTTTCCTCAAAAGTGAATTGATTTTCACCTTTGTAAAAGTGACTTATTAGAAAGTGTTTCAGTTCCAAAGGCAACCTGAATGTACATCGTGAAACAAGACTTTTTGGGGGTTTTACCATTATTGGTACTGTTTTATTCCTTCCTTTACACTCAGTGGACTAATGAAATTCACCTGTGTCATAATTTGTTCCGAAATTCTAAGTTTTCATTCAAAAAAAATTTGGTTCTAGCACTTCCCTTTGATATGCAACCTTAAAAACACCAGCTAATTTTAAGGAATTATATTTTCTCAGAATCTGCAACAGCCTAAGCCAATATTTTTGAAAAGTGTGAGTGAGAAATCTTCATGGGAGTTACTTATCAATCTTAATCTTTGCCTTAAGAACAAGCAGCTAGGTATGATTGATGCCTGATGGTTTTGTGTAACAAGTCTATGATGTAATATGGCCTTGTCAGTACAAAAATACATAACTAGATGGAGGCCATAAAGATATACTGTTATTGCTGCAATGTATTTTATTAGAAAAATAAGTAATAGAAGAACTAGTGTATTAGTCATTGCTAATCTTTAACTAGATTAAAAGAAACTCATTAAAAAATTATCCAACATTTTCATGGTGCCACTAATATTAAAAAAAAGCATTGAGACTGACACTTCCCATATGTGTTTGACTTCTCCTTGCTTCAGTCTAGAGAATTTTTGAAGGTAGTGTAGCAGCAGAATGTGAAAGCTATAGCTGACTATGAAAATGATAGTTCATAGTCAGCTTTTGGCCCTTGTTTTATTTTTTATTTAAAGCAAAGAACCTAACACTATAAAAATCTGTCCTAGGGACAGATATTTGATGATTCCTTTCCTTATGCTATGGTCTTCATAGGATTTTTGCTTGCACTGTAGTTTCCTTTTGTATCTTCTCAGATGAAATTATATTTAAATGTGCATCAGCTCCAGAAATCCTGATTCGATTTCAGTCATAAAACTACATTTCATGGTCTCTTTTTCTTCCTGTAGTGTAACAGTAACGTTACAGCAAATTATCTATCTTCTTTATTTGTGGGAGACTTGGGATCTCTGTCTCACAGAGAACATGGGATGGGGGAATGCTAACTTTACATCATGTTTTTTTCTTTGTGAAAGAGCTGGATTGATGTTAGCATCACTCCTGCTGGGACCTTTGCAGATTTAATTACCATAATTGTTGAAGTGGATCTGCTTGTAAAAAAACCTGTCCATATCAGTACTCCCAGCCAGGCAAATGGATGCACTTTGCCTTAAGGGACTACCTCAGGCATTTTGCACAAATTGAAAGTGCAGATTTTGCTCACATTCTATAATGTCTGAATTCAACACAAGTTAATGGGTGTAAGTGACCCCTGACTTTGACCCTTAAGTCCTCTTCGACACTGTAGCTTTTTGCAATGACTGTGTTTTTATTAAAAAAGATACCATGGTTCCTACCATTTCCTTCAGTAAGGTTTGTACATGTAAATAGAACATTTTAAAGAAAAGTAAACTGTAGATTTATGGTGCTTATTATCTGAGAAACTTCTGTATTTATTTATATTTTATTGGTTTTGATTGATAACAAGGAAAATAGTTTTAAATCTTACTTTGCATATTTAAGAAAACAAACACAGACCACAGATGTATTTATTTTAATTTCTTAAAAGGTGCATATTTTTACCTCAAATGCTACAAAATGTTGGGAAATCGTAACAAGTTTCTGACGCAATCTCATCCTTGTGATAGAAAGCATATTTTCATACAAACAGCAGATTCCTTGGATACACATTTTTTTAGTGTTTCTAGTTCAAGCAGACCTCTTTGTGCTTGGATCCAAGCTTCTTTGGATGCAGCTTTCCCAAGCAAACAAATAATAAAAGTCTTAATTAGTACTTTGAGTTTCTTTTTTTTTAATTCCATAGTGTGGTAAGTCCATGTCCCAAATGGAAAGACAGGCAGGCAGACTCAGGGGCTTGCATTCTTTTCATAATTGAGAAGAGATGCTCTGTCTTGCCTATAACGGTGGGGACATGGAGGGCTACAAAGATTTATAATGTGTGAATAACTCTTTCATGTACTCACAATAAACTTTTCATTCTGTTTGTTTCCAGACTAATCAGGTTAAAACCCATTTTATAGCTTTTGCTTTGGTGTATATCAGGTACATACTAGGTTGTTCCTACCTACAAAGGTAAAAGTCCTTCAGAAAATGCTCCACGCTCTGAGGCAGAGTTTGCTTTCAATCTCTTCTGCTCATAGGACACAGACCCCAAAAGTTCTTTCTGTCTGAACTTGAATTCTCATCATGCTTTTGAAATATATGTCCCCTTTGCTGAAATATCACTTGACACAGAAGTGAATCTGTAGCCGAAAAATAAAATAATACTACTAAACAGAGAAACCTTATACAAGTGCCTGAACAAAGGAAGGAGTGTGAGGAGGAGAAGGATGTTTAGAAATCTACCTGCAGAAATAACATAACCAAATGTTTATTTGGGTGTTGGTAATGGCATATATAAATGATGAAGTTAGAGGAATGAACAGCAAGTCTGGACAAATAAGGAACTGCAAATGTCCTACAAAATAGCAGAGGATAAACCTGGGGTGGTCCTTCTGCCCGTCACCTCTGTGAGTGACTTGGTGCTGCTCTGGATCCTCCTGATGGACCACTACTGAGCTGTCTGGGCGGAACCACCACCATGAGGGTTAAAAGTTGTATCTCCTTTCTTTCTTCTTTGTCCCTCCGCCAACAGGTGCCACAGGGTCATGTTTTCTTCCCCCGCCTAAAACATGGAGGTGTGGACATCATGTTTTTTTCCAGCTATATTACTGTGGAGAGAGTGACCTCCTGCAGAAGGAGGAGCAGACAGCAGGGAGGGATAACTTTTAAAATTAGTAGACAGAGATTAGCTTGAGTTTATCATTTAGCACCCAGAGAGTTCAGAGAGGAGAGAAGAAACAGTGCTAAACCCTACAGTCTTCTCATTATTTTTGATATCCAGCTCTATATTAATTGGAGAAAGCTATACATGAATTGGTGAACATATGTGAATTAATATTTAATGATTGTAAAAGACAGCCTCCTTTTCTAAAAAAAAAAAAGTATCATTAAAGAAAATAAATCTCTTTTGGAGCAGGTGGTTTATTTTTAACAATTTGCATTGGCAGTATGAGGTAAAGAAATCCCTATGTTCTAAACCAGGCTGAACAAAACCAATCCTAATTGCATGTGTTCAGCAAGTAGATGTAGTTTCTACTAAATAACGATAATGCACATGAATATGGTATCTCAAACTGAAAGAGAAATAAGCAGAAACCTGCACAGAGCCTTCAGAAAAAAACCTTTGCAAGCCGTCTGGTAACCTACTTGCCAGATTACCTGCTTTTATATGAATAAAAAGTAAACTGGATGTGAAATGTAAAGACAGGACTTTGGAGACACAGTTCATGTCTTTAAATAATGGTGCAGTGAACTGCCAGCAATTGTTCAGGACTGGCTCAAGTACAATTCTCAAGTATGAATATATTAAGTAATCAGTCACAAGGACCTGTGTGACTAATATAAAATATGAGAACACAAACCTGACCTGTAATGAAATGTGATGAAGTGGGGATTTCTTGGAACTTCATTTTTTCCCCTGGAAAGATCAGTAGAAGACAGGAAATTAGATGTCTCTGAAATAAAAAAGAAAACGAACTTGATGATCATAATCACAGAAAGCCCTGTCATATCTATTCTGTGCATATTAAAGGGACTCCTGACAAAAAAAAAAAAAAAAAAAAAAANTGTTTTCTAAATATTAACCTGCAGAACAGAGTTAGAGGGAACACTGACTAGGAAACACCAAAGACCAAATGATTACTGGAAGTATCCTGGGGCCTTTTACCCATGACTATGACAGATCACCTCAGATTTCTACTGTTAAACCTAACAGACACCTAACAGACTTCTTTATTTTAAAAAATTACCTCCTGAGCTGGAAAGTGTGTTTTTGATTATGTCCTTAATTTTAGTTTCTGCTAAATATGCAAATATACCCACACTTCCAAAGAAGTTGAAGCTTATGTCTCATCATGGTGGTTCTGACCTTTGATTTGTTACTAAAAGTAATATGAATAATACCTTATTAATTAAGCCTTTTGACTTTGAAGTTGAGGAACCTAATGGATATTCAAGCTACTACTTCTTGCCTTACGGAAGCAGGCAGAATAGTGTTTGCTTTCTACTTCTGGAAACTGAGTTTGTTTCCAGGCAAGGACACCTAAACAAAATTACAACTCTTCTCTTAGAATTTCTTTGTCTAGTACTTAAAAGACAAACCAAACCAAACCAAACCTGAAGTTGTAGGGAAGAGCATTCATAGGGGAGGAGGGGAAATAGGCTGGAAAAATTGGCTCATGGTGGTGGGAACTTCTGGAGTATGGTAGTTACCTCTTTCCAGCAGAAGGGTTACTCCACTTCATCACACCTAAGTTTAGGTGAAGAGTACTTTTATAGTGTTTTAGGATCCAAAAAGTAAAAGTAATTTATAATTAATTTTCATCCACTTCAATCTACAGAAAAATAATGACCAGAGTAAATATCAGATAAGAATCTTCCCCCCACCCCCCACCCCTAATCCCTCTGGATTTTATTAAAATAAATGTTAGTTTAATTAATTTATTTTGAGCATTACTCACTTTTACAGAAAGACACTGGTTCCAGCACTTTTCAGTAGGTGTCCAGTCTGACATTTCTGTATTGTGTCTCCCAGGAATAATAAAATCTCTTCCGTGCCTGCAGGGTCCATTATCTACCTTACTTTTCCCCCAATTTGGAATCATTACCTTGAGTGACTCACAAGGTCTTAATAACACTGAAAGTTAAGAGAGCCTGTATTAAAATGTAGTGACCCTCAGCTTCTCCACTTGGCTAAGTGACAGGAATAATAGTTGGTTACATGGAAAGCATTAGTACCGATTTGTATCTCCTACTAGCTCAGATTTGATTTCAGAAAGCCTGAAATGCTTAGGGCCAAACCCTTCCTTGGCTCACACCCTCTTCTGACGTGGTACTTCGCTTGAAGGTGAAGAACAGTCCCGTTCAAATCAGAGCCAAATTCAGTGGGTCTTTACAGCAAATGCTGAGCAGCTCCCTAGGTCTTCGGTAGGGAAAGACACCTGATCGATGGAGGACTGCACCAGGGCAGGTGCTGGGTGGCAGCAGGCACGCTGGCCAGGGGGCAAACATCACATTGACGTGGTAGGTGCCTCCTGCAGACCACAGCACTGAGGGATAGGCGCAGCTTGCTGATACGCAGTGGGCTGGCATGGATGCACCTTGTTGGGCAATGCTAACACAGTTCCCTGCATCCCCGAGTTTGGGATTCTGTTTACGCCAGTGTCCTTGAAACAGGGGTGAGAATCAATTGCCTGTCTCCTTAACATGCCTTGTGTGTCAGAGAGAACAGAAGTGCTAGCTTTAGATGGATGGATGGAGATCCACTGAAGTGATCTCTATTAAGAGATTAATGATTTTCCTGATGATGTTAAGCAGGCTTAATACAATATACATATATTGTACTGCTTTTAAATTCTAATAAACACAATATTAATATGATTTTGATTGCCAGTTTTCTCTGAGATAAGTATTCAAAATCGTCGCAGGTTTAACATTGTGGAGACTCCTTAAATTAGAAGCATTTACTTTGCTTATAATGAAAATTAACTACATTCTAAAATACCTTGATATTGTGGAAATTAGATTTCTGAGACCAGAGAAAAGGAGACTTTTCTCAGATAGATCATTAATATAGAGTTGTTCTGCAAGGTACAGTGTATAGTAATAACCAATCGCCAGAGCTTTACCTTATTTAAATTGGTCACCTACTAAAGGGCTTGGGCTGGATTTGCGGAGCATATTAGGTGAATAACACAATATTGGTTTATGGCAAATGCATTTTTTAGCTGCTATGGGGTATATTGCATATAACTCTTTGGTGCTGACTTATGGGCTTTGACAACACACATCAGGCTGTTTAAATCATTAGAGTGTTATTTTTCTTCCCCTGAGGAATCATAAAGGGAAGCCCTGCTAACCTGTCGGCTCCCCTCTGCCCTCCTTTCCCGCTTTGTTGTATGAAACCTTAAATATGTAGATGAATTCCTGGAGCTTGGCTGGCTTCAGAGCAGCCTGGGGACTGATTTGGTTGAGCTGCCCAGAGCCCATAAATTCAGGACAATTGGATGGAAACAGGAGGCCAAGTTCAAGGGTAGAAAGCTGGGTGAAAAAGCCTGATGATTTGAGTATCTCGGGCTTCCAGGAGGAACATTTTCCCCCTCGGTCATAAAAAATAAGGGGAGGCATGATGCCTCAATGTTATGACTGCTAAAACAAAAGGAGAAAAGGGTAACTCGAGTTTGGAAATATATTGTGGATTAAATTGTGTATTGTTGCAGTGGAGGCTGAGTTTTGGGATCCTGCCAGGGGATAGGGCAATGTTTTTGTATCACTGTAATGTTTTTCATAACTGTAAGGGTAAGCCCTATCCTTACATTAAGACCAGGAAGACTGAAGAAAACTGGATAATGGTGACTTCAGAAGGCAGTGAGACAGAAAAGGAAAAAACAGAGTCACATAAAAGGAAGTAAGATTCAGGGCTTTCCTGGAAAATAGTAGAAATACCAGTAAACACACAGATTCAAGAGTATTGGAGAAAGACATCCTTGAGAAAACAAAAATGTCCCCAAATCCCCCAACCCATTACTTGTACTATAAAAAACAGCATAAAAAATATTGAATATTGCTGCTTTTATAAATTATGAGTTTGAGTTTATTGGCGAATTTTATCTGAGAAGATGACATTGGATGCTTTAATTTTCTCTGCATTTTCAGTCTATTATCACTATTGAAGCATATAAGAACTTCAATTAAAGGCTCATTGTACTGGCCGTCAGATGAACAAGACACAGAAAAGACAGCTGCTCTCTGGAGATGTCTCTTTAATCTCATTCACTTCAGATTATTTTTCACTCTGTCTGGAGTAGGTTAAAATAGAAAAAGACCTAAACCCCTTGAACAATTTTATAATTTTTAAAGTTGTGACCTGTTCCTCAGGGTTTAAATTAGTGGGTTATGAATTTTTCTTGACATAATTTAAAAAATAATATGGAAGATGGATATTTTGTGCCTGCTTCTTTGATTTTCCTTTAGGCTACTGAGAGTGGTAGTCTAAATGCTTTCTAGATTGTTTTTCCCTTTGTGCTCTTTTTGCTCTTTTCCCTTCCTTTTTTACATGTGCTGCTCTGTAACTTTTGATAAATATTATTGGCTTCTGAAACGTTCCTGAGAGACAGTTAAATGTCATTTTTTGCCAAATTTTCCTAGGAAGGGGCAAAATAATAAAATTCAGTGATTCCAGATGTCTGTGATTTTTCAGATACAAGAAGTCCTCATTTCCTCATGCGACAGACTTGGACCAGTGCTCTGTAAAGCACAACCTCCTGTTCAGAGAGACTTTCTCCTAGCGTTTGAAAGGTCTGATTTGCCTGATGAATGAAACTGTGAATTGCAATTGTTGTCTGGGATCGTACATCTGGTGGGCAGCCTGGTTATCCTTGAATGCTGAAGATAAGAGGCATGTTGAACTTTCCTCGGCACTGTGAGAAGTGTCAGGTTTGAGTTTCTTAGACAGTATTCATAACTTCAGCAGCCTATGTTGCTGAAGAGATATGTAATTTTGTGACTTTATGTGGATGATTTTGAAGTATGTTATCAAGTGAATGTTTATTAAATAAATTTAAAAGGAACTTAGAGAAAAAGGAAAGACCAATCGATTTTTTGTAGTTCTACTTGAGGACTTCAAATGCAATTCTGATTTCAAAGAAGCTGAATGGATGTTTCCAAAAGTTGTTGTCTTTCCTCAGCATGGAAGCCTTTGGGACATTTAGGAAGCAATAAAATTCTCAAAAAAAATTGAAATTAGAAGGAGAACTGCTGTTGAAGACAATTTTGTTATATAATTTTATTTTTTCTTATTTAATTAACAATGTATACACAACTGAGATTACTTCTCCAGTGCTTTCCCTCAGTTTTTGTATTCACACACTGACTCTTACTTTCGTTTCATATATGCGAATCTATTCTCAAACACACGTCTGACAAAACTGTTTAAATGAAAACATTCCCTTAGATAAACATTACTACCAATACTAAAGCTAGGTATTTTCAGGTTCTGAAATGTAGAATTTCCCTTTCTTACCTAGCATGTCCAATTTATTATTTTTGCATATTTCTGTAATTCTGGCAATCAGCCAGAATTTGAATTGTACTGTGCATTTTGCTGCCAAATTTTGCTGACTCTGGAGCTTTGTATGAGCTTGGGATAAACATTCATATTTTAGGGGTTTAATCAAGCTAAGCCTGATCTTCCAAACTTTTGGTGAATATTTCATAGCTATTAGTTATTCTGCTGCTTAGTAAGAAACATTACTTTTTACAAGTGAGATGCCTACAGGTTGTTACTGCTGAAGTTTCTGTGACAATAAATGTTGGTCAATATACTGATAGTATCACTAAAGTTTCCAGGGTGTTGTATTTAGCTTTTGCTATCAAAGATGTTGATTGAAATCAATACTTCCATATCCATTTGTATAGGCAAATGAGTTGTGCTAATTAATGACACATTTTCAATGATGATCTGTTTTATAACTATGTAGGTGGAGAGTCTCAGGAAAGAAAGAAGTGAGAAATGCTCCGGAAAACAAAGAAAGTCATGTTTGCCAGTATCATGTTCCTGGATGGACGATCTTTGTGGATTTCCTCACTGAGGACAAAACGAAGTGCCTGTCAGTGTCTAAAGTGTATCCCCCTCCTAAGGGTTTGGCTGCCGATGCTCAAGACCAGGTTTCCTACGGTACAGCTGTGTAACCTTGGGTCCGACCGCTGGGATCCGACTGCGTTCCCTTACAGAACAGCCCTCTCTTGCTGCTGAGAGTGCACATCTTGAAAGCTGCCAGGCCTTCCTACAGAAGGTTTATAATTAGTAGGGGGTTTTTACATTCTGAGGGTGTATCAGGAGTCTGTTTTGGGTCTGGATTTATGTGAATACCATAGTAGACAGATTATATTACAGAGTTTTGGGAAAAGCTAATGAACCTGGCACTCAGTTTTCCTTGTTGTACCCAAATTAGAGCCCATATTGCCCACATTCTCCACCAATTTGTTACACTAAATTTTAACAGCCTAGGTTGCTCAGAAGTAAGGTACTTTAAGTGAGATTCTTGATAGTGCAGTAAGAACATGTTGTGGCCTTGTGTGATAGCTGTAGGCTGGTACCCCCAAAAAGCAATCCCAGAAGGGCTCCCCACACAATTGTGTGTAAGGAAGCACAGGCAGGTTGACTGCATTCTCCACCAATTTGTTTCATTTAAATTGCAAAGCTAAGACAAGCGCTAGCCCTGAGGCCTTGCACAGCTAGTACAGAGCCTGTGGCCTGTTGCTAGCAATGACAATAATGAATTTATTGGGTTATAGGACTGTATAGCCTTAAATCTAAGCAAAGAGTTTGCATTAATATGCAAGTATCTAAGGAAAGCAGCTATATCTACAGGGAAACCTCCTTCATTCAGGTTTACTCTTATCTCCTGCCTACACTTCTCAAGAGGAAATCTGCTGGTGGTGCCACAGAGATAGATAATTCCTTTTTGACCATTTAGGTACTTCTAGCAGGTTATGGAGATCCAGGCTATTTGCTAGCCATCTGTGAAAGGCTGAGGGAAGAGGGAAAAATCCTTTATGTGCTGGTTTCAGACCAGCTGATTTCTCTATCATCCAGCATGAATGATGAGGATCATCTCCATGCGAAGGTAGGACTCCAGTGCCTGGGAAGGAACTATGATGTGTCAGCTTGGCTGCTTCTTCTTGGAGAAAGCAGTGAGTTCTTAATTCCCTTTTCTGCAGAGGAGGAGATGGTGATAAGGTCTGATAAATGTTTATGCTGTATCAGAGGCAGAAAAAAAATTCCTTTTGTTAAGACATTTCTGACTGTCATTTACATAGTCTTGGTTTCCCATTTCAGAGCACAACTAGGCTTGGGCTAAAACGGGGAAGAAAAGGAACAAAAAAAAACCTGCAGGAGAACTTGTTACAAGACAACCCTTTTCACTTTTGCATTTACTTTCTGTGAAATACCACTTGATTTTGTTTTGAAAAATGAATGTCAAAGGCCAGAAGCTCAATTCATAAATCTCATAAACATTTCAGCAAATGCATCCAAGTTGGCAATACCAGAACTTTTCTGAGACTTTTTTATAAGTCAACAGAGCAAAAAACCCCCAAACCCAACAAAACCCCCTAACCCTCTGATATTTTTACTGACTACAGTTGCCAATAACCTTTGTCTGCTTTTCTCCTTCTTTTCCATTTCAGTCCAAATTCACAAGAAAAAAAAGCTGTGGTCATTGGGTTGATGATGGGGCTGTGGAGATGGGAGCATTCCAGTAAGTCACAGATTATCATGTAGGCAGTTGTGAAACTGTCACTGCAGCATTAGAGCTCCCCACATGTTGATATGTCAGGAATTTGGCCCATTAATCACTGGAGTTGCTGGTAACACTCCACCTTGGAACTGTTCTAACTTATGAGCTTTTTGCGATAAAACAACTCTCTGTATTAACTTCTTGAATCCTATTGCCACCTTTCCAGAGCACGTCAATTTTTCTAGCTATTGTGCCTACAAGGTCATAAAACGAGAGGAGAAGAGGTGCAGTCATTTCAGCTAACACATAATAACGCACAACTGCAATAACCTAGTTTCCCTTCTGACTATGCCAGTGGTAACCGGTTGTGGTGGAATAACCCATTTGCAGCACCAGAATCCTCGCAAATGGTAATCAGATGTTTAAAGTGACTCAGTGAAGAAATATATCATGGAAGAGGGATGAATGGGGAAAGTGAAGAAGCCTAGCAGCTGTGATTAAAGCATAATCTTGACTTCTGGCAGGCAAGGTATATGCTGCATTCAGAATTTCAAGCCTGTCTGGCAGACATGGTGGTGGAACTGTCTCAGGAGCTGCAGAATGGTGAGGTGCTACATGGAAATCCTGGCGTCAGCAGGAAAACCTTCATGCTCTTGCTCTTTCAGGGATCTCACAGACTGGAGGATAAGAGTAGATTAAGCCCAAGATGTGAAAACCTAATTCCTCATAGCCTTATGCATGTGAAGCAGTGATTTATCCTTTAATAGCCCTTTTGAATGTGGTACTATTATTCAGTTTTGCAGATGATTGTTTTAGTAAAGCTAATGTGCAAGAGAGGGGATGGATCTGATCTTGCTTGTTAGCCAACGAAGATCAGTCAGTAAGGGGTAAATAAACTAAAGCAGAATGAAAAAGGAGAGATAAATTAATAAGAAAGTATATTTCTCTTTTCAATGGTTGCTGTCTTGGATCATGCCTGCTGGTAATTTTTTTGCTTTTCTTAAGTCTTCTCTCTCTATTTGTATTGGGTATATGTACACGGAATGGATGTTGGGCAGAATAATTGAAGAAAAATATGTGAAAACCAATTATCACCTATTTTGGGGCTATTAAAGACTTCCTTTTAACTCAAGGGTAGTTCCTCCCTTGTTTCATTCACTAAATGTTGACAGGAGAGGAATAATCTTGAGGCAAATGGAACATTTCAACAAGTAAATATCACAAGAGCCACAGAAACCCTCAAAATATGTATCACTTAGCTTGCAGTGTGCAGTGCTAAACTATACCTCTTCAAATTAATATCCTTCATAGCAAACAGAATAGAATCTGAGTCTAGTGACATCTAAGAAATTGTCCACCACCCTGTGTTGTCAGGAATCAATTCTGGAGTTATCAAGCTGGGAAACATAGAAAGGAGAAGTAAAAGGAAGGACCACACCATAATCATTACCCACTTAACGCCATCTCCCCCTCTGCTTTTTTCCCTTTTGTCCTTCATTCTTCATTCCTTCTCAGTGAAACAGCTGTGGAAGTTTCCCATATCAGAAATGATTAATTATCTTTTCCTTGTTTAAATCATAGCTCTAGTCTGCAACAGACTTTCAGCTGTTAGGTTGCCAGATTAGGTGCGATTAAAACATTTGGTCTCTCATTGCAACTGGATGCAAAGTCTTCTTTCTATTGGCAACCTGTGATTTCTCTTCTAAAATTGCTTGGATCTAAAATACACTAGGCCAAATTCAATATGTATTACATTCAATACAGATTGAGCCTGGCATCCCAAAATCAAACAGAGGAGAAGCTATTTGGGGCTGCAATGTACTGGGACGTCAGTTATCGGGTAAAGATTTCAACTGCTAAGGCCCAAATGGTCACACATCTCTAAAACGCCTATGGTGATCAGGGCATGCAGGGCTTTGTTGCTGTTGTGAGGGGTGTTTCCAGATCCATTCCTCTAAAAACATTCCTCCCCTCCACCCTCCATCCTCAGGCATTATTTCTGTGGGCACAGAACAGATTCTTACTCTTTAGCAGCAGTCCATCGTACAAGCACTTATATATAGCTTAACCTCATAAACCACTGGGACCTGATCTGCTTTTGAGACCTTCCCCCAAATGCTGTTTACAGTGCTGTGGGTTGGAGATGAAACTGCAAATACAGCAGGATTCCTGTTCACCCCATCCTCCTATAGGGGCTTGGCAATGGTATGTGGAGCTTTAACTGTGCCCTCTCAGCAAATAGATACTCTTTGTAGAGGCTGCCCATGCTGTTCAGGTGGTCACTTCTCTTCTGTGGAAAAAGTAATAGAGTGAATGGAAGCTTTCTGACTGGACCACCTTGTCTTATGCATGGATTTCAAAATACATGTCATAACATTTTAAAAATAACATCAGACTATTCCAAGAAATGGTATGCAAGATGTACAGAAATATATAAAGATACTGAATCTGGCATGAAATTTTGCTGAAATACTTTTGCTGAAAATAGACTTTGCAATATACAGACGTGATATATATGCTTTTTCAGCTAAAGATGGAAGATGCTGGCTATGCTAGTGGCTTTGCTTTGTGGGATGTGTAAGGAAATCCATGATTTCAATCTCCCAGTTGCACAGATAAGTGGAAAGTTTTAAGTAATACAAATAAAATGAAACCATTTCATTCCATTCAGGATACCACATTAAAGTACAGTAGCTTCAAATAATGGGTTCATAAAAAAACATTGGCTGTCTCTCATGCAGTTCAAACATCTCATTACTGTGGGGTTATAAATCTGAAGACAGTGGAGGTTCCTTTTGTGGAGCAGTCTTTCAGCTAAAATGGTTATGAACAGATCAATACATTTGTTATAAATAATCTCTTTTAGAACTTGGGCAAATGTGACTTAGCAGTTTTGACAGAAATGGAGCCAAGTGGTGCTTTATAGATATCAACAATCTTGCAGCTGGTTCAATGAGGTGAAATCTGTAACTGACCTGTTGAGTAGTGAGAGCAATAACAGAAGGAAATAAAGAAAATGGTACAATGTAGCTTGGACTTTTAGCTGATTTTTGTATTGGATGTATTTCTAGTATAAGAAAGATGTGGTGGAAGCAATATTCACATAATGTTTTGTTATCTGGTAGCTTTTCTTACAAAAAAGCTACAATGAAGCTACAAAAAACTTATTTTCAGCCATCATTGTGCCAGAACTACTGTGTACTAGTAGTTAGATTTGTTCCATCTTTGACCTTTAAAATGCAAGTTTCTTCCCAAATGCCTTAAAGGAGACTGAAGAAATTGAGTACCATTTCTAAAGAAATAGAAATTCAATAGCTCATCTGGCACAGGGCTGAGTTCCTGCACCCCTCACTGAAGTCAGAAGGAGCCAAGGATACAAACATTTTACAGCAATTAATGGCTTATGCACCATTGTCAGAGAGATGCTTAACTGTGGAGAGCTTGAATGTTCTGATATTATTATTTCAAGTTTCTCTGTTGTCTAGCAGGGGCCCCTGTCTCAAATGAGGTCCTCTCCATCACCTCATAGCGCACAGGAGGTATTACGTATGCAGGACAGAAATTAAAAAAACCCAAGGTGTTCAATGAAGAAAATGAACTAGATGGAAAGAGAATAAAGGAAAAAATAGCATGAAACTTAGGTGTTCTGACAAACACGAGAGAGAGAAACAGTATGTAGAAAAGTAAGCCACATCCTAATAGTCAATATAATAGATGTCTTGTTTTGCCTGTAGGTAATTCTGGTTCCAAAACATGTTATGGCCTGTTTACACCTGTTTCCTATAGCCCTACATTGATAAATCATGAAAGTTTCAGATATTTTTGTGAAAGTCTCTCAATTTTCTGTTGGCATTGTTTTTAGAGCTGCACAAGTAATTAAATAGCGTTTAGGCCGAAGGGAGCGAATCTGTAGCTCAGAGCTCTGAACATAGGATGCTGGAATCTGAGACTCAAATCCTTCTTGCAGTACCTCTGAAATAATTTCTGCAGGTTGGGACAGTTCCAGTAGAGAAATCCACCTAAGAACAGCCAACAAGATGAGCTGAAGGTCTGCATCCAGGTATCACCTCCAAGTCGGGCCTGTTGCAGACATCCGTCTGCAGTCAGCAGCCAGCAGATGTTTCCACACAGGTCTCCCACATGTCACTTGGATAGGTTAACTGGAGTATTCTTGGAGGCACATATCCATCTCTGCTGATTTGGAAAAGGATTCACCATTTTTCAATAATTGCCGCCTGTTTCATTTGGCTGTGTTTTTCCAGAAGTCTGGCCTGTTGACGCCTTGAACCTCCCCACAAACAGACACTGTGCATGCCAGGAACGATCCTATGTCACATCCCCGGTGAGTGACACATCTGATTAGCTCTTGGACCTGCTGTTATCAGCAGATGTCTGTTCCAGTTCTGACAGCAGACCTGTAGGATGAAGTCCCCAGTGGGAGGTACTGAGATTGACCCTCCCGATTCACAGAATCGAGGCTCTAGTGGAGTTGAAGGTGGCTTAGGCACCTTTGCCATTTTCAGCATAAATGAATGGGGACCATGCATTTGCTGAAAATGTGATAGCTCTCAGACTAAAATATGTAACATTCCTGAGAAAGTGTAACATTATTTAATATGGAAAACTGGAAAAAAACCCAGGATGCATAAGCTTGCAAGTCCTACCAACCCCTCTCCAATGCAGAGAAGAAAGTAATGCAAGCCTAACTGTCCTGCAAATACCAGAGACTAAGCCGCATGGTGACCTGTAGGTAATAATTCATTTCTGAATTCCACTGTCTTCAGGAGAAGCCTGCCTAAATGAAGACTCAGTGAAAACTGAGGAAGAAGGTCAGAGCTTGGCTTGTGGTGATGTTTCACTCTCACAAAACCAGTGTAAGAATCAGTGGTTCACTGAGTTACCAGTATAGCTTGTGTTCTGCTGTGCTGTGAAAGAAAATTTAATTCTGACCAAATGTTATAAAATAAAGAAAGGTATGATTATTTAGGCTTGATTTCTGTTGATTTTGGGTGGATGTTTTGGGTAGTATACAAATTTCTTTTAGGCGGTGCTAATGAAGGCTGGGGTATGATCCACATGGAACAAAATATTCTCTGAGCTCTCTCTATGAATACAGAGTTTTGTGTTGAAATTTTTTGTTCTGGAATCAGTAAAAGATATTTTCTGCAAAGATTTTGTAAATGACACCCTTTAGTTAAATAGATTTAGAGACCTGTGCTATTGCATTTACTGAATTTTGTGAATAATATTAATATGATACTGTTATATGAAGAAAAAAACCTGTCGCCAAAATTACTGAGCACCTAAAATTTCAGTGTAAAAAAAAATGCCTCCTCCTTCCTGCACAGTAATAATCTCTTATATTGTCACTGATCCATATTTTGATTGGCAATGAAATACAAGTGGCGTTTGCTACACACTAGGAAAAACCTTTTGTCAGAAAGTCAGCCCTGATACTGCAAGCTAATTTACAAAAGTACAGCCTTAGAGATGGACTTTTAAATCTAACTGGCCCTCTTAGAAGACTCAGTGAAAAGGAGAAATTATGCAAGGACAAAACTAGTGGGGTTATTTCGTAGTTTTGGTCTTAGATTTGGACTTAAATTTCCATGGTGTATTCTATTGTATAAACAGATATAACGCACATGTCAAAAACTCTGAGGTATCTGTTAATTTTCTTCTCAGGATTTTCAACTAAGGTAATTTTTTAATTTTTAATTTAGGGAAGCTACAAATGATCTCAGATGGAATTTTGCTTAAGTAATAGCTTCAATGTTCCCATTGCAGACCATTTTGGTTCTTCCGTGGTGTTTTTCAGAGGAAAAGTTGGAGGAAGTGGTCGTTATGAATTTGCTAGTAATAAAATCATTATTTTTATAATAAAACCACCTTTATTCACTGAAATACAGGAAAATATTATATTTTGCTACATACTCTGTAGATGTGTGGGAGCATATTCCTGTAATTTAAAAATAAGATTTAATTTTGATCTTTAAATGAGTCAGACGAACATGATGTTTTTTAGGACAAATATTTTATTTTGTCTGGCTAATTGCATAATGTTTCCTTTGAAGCACAAAGCACACCTGCAAAATTCAAGGCTAGGGAGTCTAGGCATTTTCCTATATATAGATAGTCTTTAAATAAGATAGCATTTTTACTCTGTTAGAAATAGACTTGCTATTATGTAAACTGCTTAAATCAGTAAAGATATGAATATTATTTCATTATTTATAAGTATGCATATAGTGCTCTATAGTTATGAATAAGGACTGAATTCTGGATTGTTCCAGACAAGACAGTAAAGAGAAAGAAAATGTCTTCTGAGCAAGGACTGCCCTGACCTGTGATCCAGGTATATGGCGTAAGGAACACTGCATGTTTTTCCGCCTTTCAGAACAAAGATTAGGGACTGTGAGAACTGTTTCTGTATAGCCGATTCAGTGTCCAGTCGAACTGAGCTAGCACATCGGCAAAAGTCCTTTACTAAAGGTAAGTATTACTGCTGTACGTCGGATGCTTTACTACAAAATAGCTTACATGGAGATGGACTAACTTTCATACAATGAAAATGGTTGATTCTGTCTTCTGATTTCTCAGGTTCCTCTGAGGAAAAGAACAGTTTGCATTAATGACCGCTTGTTTTCTTAGGCTGTTTTAGAAGGTTGACAACTTAAGCTAGGAGGCTGTGAAAGAATTATCATTATTAAAGCGAACTCAGATATAAAAAAATAGTGTGTTTAAAATCAATTGACACAATTAATAACCAGCACAGAAATTCCTTTAGTTTTAAGATTCAAAGGGCAGGAGACCGATTTTAACATAAAAATTGTCAATATCAAATGTTTATGTGTTGTTGTCCTCAACATGCATATGACCTATAGTGTAAATGTTTATGTCTCACATCCACAAAGTGGCAGTACACAGAGATTATCCATTATGTCCAATAAAATATTGACCTGTGTTTTTTCTCTCTCTCTCAATGCAGTTTTCTATTTGCTAACCCAAAAAGTACAGTCTCCACCAGGTAGTCTTCTGGATCTGGGGAAACAAAATAAATACCACTTGGCTCCTTCCCTGGGGCCTTGATGAACCAAAAAAATGGGAAATATATGTGTTATATGTGATTCAGAACATTTGAACATACTGAAATTCCACCCACTCCTAGAAAATTAAATTTATCTCTCGAAATATGCCACATTACAGCATCAAGTGAGAGGAGCAAATGTGATTGTCTCTAATAAACAAGTGATTGCCTTATTAACCCTGGGTTTAAAAGTGCACATGTGCAGGGCAACTCATTACTACCAAGAGATGTGCGGAGCAAGAAAAGGAAGCGTTATTATCCCAGCGGTCACTGAGAATAGCAGCAAATAGGATTATTGCTCAGAGCAGGATGAACAGAAGGCTAGATGAACGTAATTTCAATGAGAATTGATTTGTGGAGAATTGATTTAATGACATTTAAAAGGGCACCCACTGTAGCCACAAGGCTAAGCCTTTGTCTTTTGTTTTCTTCCCTGAGTGCAATGTGTTAAGGCACCTGGGGATATCAGGACCGTGTAAGAACCATAGCCAGGTCCTCCCTGGCTGGACGCTTTTGAGGCTGCTGTGATCGTTCTCAAACCAAGTCTCCCTGCAACTGCTACAGCCCTTTGTCAGGGACAGAAGGCACATCCTTGGAGGCAACTTGCCTGAGAGCTGACAGCCCATGACCCAGCTATGGGCACCTGGGACTGTCAATACCCCCTGGAGTTTATGAAGCCCTTGACTCTAAAGTTTGGCTTGTATGGGTTAACTTTTCAGTTACTTTTTATTAGTATTACACATAGATAAACAGATCCAGAGACAAACCAGTCTAGACAAAATACAATTGTTTTTCCTCACTACATTGCAGTGTGATCCATGCCCTTTGAATCTCCAGAGTCTTTCAGTTCATGTCTTCTACATAATGTGGAGCCCTCTTTTCATGTTTGCTGTCAGCATTCACCCTTACTTGGTGGTTACTTCTCTTGGACGTTCCTGCTCCCTCTGGGAGCAAGCTGTTTGTGGTCTGCCTGTATGGCTCTAGGACTCTTCCTTTTAATTCATCAAAGCTACAAATATTTTGTTCTGTATCTACAATTCTGTATTTTCCACCACTTAATCCCTATTCTTTAAAGGAAACATTGTCCAAGGTATTTTCATCAAATAAGTTGCTATTGACATACCTTTTTCTTGGCCTGGAGACAATGTGACATATTTTATTTCAGCATCTGCTGTAAATGGAGCCTTCAGCTCACTAAAAATCTGACTTGTAGTGCATGTTTGACCAAGAAAGTATGATTGGCAGCTTGGGAAGTGTAACAGTACTCTGTAGGTAAGTAATGCAATTTCCTTAAAGCTCATTTTTAACATGTTTGCTGGTAGACTGTCTTATACATGCTACTGAAATATCTGATCACCCTCAGAATGTGGGCACCATCTGAAAACCTCCAGATGAAAGAAGAGATGTTCTGTTTTCTTTCTTTCTGTGGACAGGGCCCACACAATGAGCAATCCTGGAAGTGCTCCACAATTAACTATGCTACATACTGAAGTTAATGTATTTTATGAGCATGACAATCTCATATTTATTTGAGCGCATTCAACGAACAAGTTAATTCTTAACTCATTTGTCAGCTATCTAATTTCTGGCAATCTCCTGAGCAAGCTACTTTAGTGGATTTAATACATTTGTAAAATGAATCAATCAGATTGGGCATAGAAATCTGAATACATTTATAATGGCATGCGGACACTAAAGATGGCCTATGCACTGATTCTGTGGTAATGCCTGCTAAATCTATAGAGCTTGTTAATGTTTGACAAGTTACTTTATGTTCTTATGGTTTAGTGTTTAATGATGATTAATCCCATAGCAAAAGAGTAGTCTCAGCTTTTGACGTTTATTGCAGAACATGTGGAAAATAAAATATGTCAATTAAGTAAAAAGCTCACATCCTAAAACACACTTTATTTTACCCATAAGCAAAGGCATTAAAATTATACCATAACCAGAGGAAGAGGATTTGCAGAATTTACAATCAGTCAGCACCTTTACTTTTATTTTGGAATAGTATTAGTCTAGAGCAATTTGAAGCATCCTAAAAACTGAAAGGCAATTCCTTTAAGAAGATGATTTTCATGATAGCTTATAGAGTGTTTGGTTTGGGTAGTAAAGTTATGTAGGGCAAGACAGCTTATACTTTCTAAGATTGGGCTCAGATCAGCCAGATACCAGGAGACCACCCTTGAGTAATATTAAAGGCAGGTGACACCTGATCCTGGGAATGTTTCCTTAGGACCAAGCATGAAGGAGAATCTACAGGGCTAGGCTGGGAGTTGAAAATGCAGGGTATTACACTCTGTACTTGATCTAACATCCCCCTATAGACTTTGTGGCACTCAGAAAAAAAAAAAAAGAAGCGTTCAGATTCTTTTCTTTATGTGTGCGGCAAAAAAACCTTCTCTATGCTTTGAAAAAGATAGTAGGACTCCCCTCCATGTACCAAGAAATCTATTTGCAGCTAAAGTACACTGTGATTATTTGTTTATGTCTGAGATTTGATTGCACTTGTGGATCCTGAAAATAGATAGAAACAAGTGATGTGAACAAATGCAGTCTGGAGCAGAATCTAATCAAGGGACAATCAGTCACTGACTATAGGGTATTTCCTTATGATTCTAACTGCAGTGCCTTATTTTAAATGCTACCTCTGTTGAGTAAAAAAAAAAAATAAAAAGAAAGGATTATAAATTTCAAACTGGAGTACTGTGTGGCTAAACAGCGTGGCCCAAATTCTCCACTTTCTTTTACCATTTAAATGAAATGTGATTTACATCTGTAAAAACAGAAGAGGAATCACTTTCAGTGTGCATTTTGAAGAAACTCCTTTATCCATACAGTTTATTTTTGAAGCTTAAGAAATTTTCTGACTCAAACATTTGTCCTTAATAGGAGTTCTCACAAGGTGAACTAAAATGCTTTGTTTATTTTAATGAGTCTTTTCTCATAATTGAATAAATCCTTCAGAATATGAAAGTTTTTAACTGTTCAATATGGTAAGTATTAAAGACACATTGTCATTTTCCATTGTTTTGTTTTCCCTCAAGAAAATTGGCCTAGTACATGGATCTGTTAATCACTTACCTCTTTGTGTAGTAAGTGAATGCCCAGTTGTAATGATATGGAAGCTGTCTTGCAATTTAATTTAGTTTATCTGAGTTGATCATATTTTATTTTAGTTTTTTTCACTTTTGTCTGTACATCACCTTACGGCCAAGGACCAGCTTCTAACCTTGTTCATTGCCTCTTCGCACTGCAAGAGTTGTATGAAGAGGCTGCAAATAAACAACTAAGGAAGAAAACAGTGACTGTCTTGGCACAAGGAAATCCTGAGTTGCTCTGAGTCTGTGTGGATGAATCAGTGCCAACTTGTCCAGTTAACTTCATTGTCTGTGTGGGCTAGCGATGGAGGGCCTGTGAATGGAACATGTTGAAATGAGATGCTGTCTTGCCCTCATATAATTTATTAATAATAACATTTTTTTCCATTTGAAAATATTGAGAATGAAATTTATATCCAGAAAAAGAAATTATACAATACCATTCAAAAAGTTGTTTTCTTGTTGTGTACTCCTCAGTTTAGAATTGGAAAATGACTTGTAATTCTGTAAACAAATCAGTTCTCCTGAGATGTAAAACTGGTAAGGATACGCCAATTAAGGTTTCAAGTTTGAAAGTGTTTAAGTTCATTAGGAATGCCCCAAACCCATTGTAAATTGCCCCTACATTTGCAATTGCTGAAATAGTACATAGGTGGTTCTTACATCAATGATAGTGATACAGGTTGGCAAAACATCGTGCAGTGGGATAGCCTGACCTCATATATTTTTGGCTGGAGCAATGACTGAGTATTCTTAGAAGAGTCAGGTAAATCAGTCCTTGGCTTGTTTAAGCATCTGCACAATACTCTAAAAACAAATAGCAGCTGTTTCACTGACATTATAGGGAAGAGAAACCTTTGTGTGCCTTATGGCTGATGTCTTCATTTCTGCTCCCAGTGGATGTATAAGTACAACATCTTATCTGACATAAATTCAATTATGGGCAGGTCTGCCACAGAAGAATAACTCCTGAGTGTATACTAATTGACTGAACAGGAACTGGAGCATATAATGGGGCTTTTCCACTCCCCAACCTGAGGTACACTAAGGGAATGCCACATAGGAGAAAGGAAACTTTTAGAATTAAAGAGCTCAAATACCTATGGATATCCCACAAAATATTAGATGGCTTTAATTTTTTGTTATGGAATAACTATAAGGATTATGTACATGCAAGGAAAAAATGATATTGACAGGACTATTAAAACCAAGCATTTATTTGTGTGGATAGTAGTCTTTTCATATCAACATGATCAATTCAGTGAAGGAGATTGAATTTCTCATCATCTTGACTCTGCAAAATTCTAGATCTGCTGTATACACAAAATGTCAGTTCTCATTAGCCTGATGTGGCTTCCAGATTTGTACTTTGTGTGTCTCTACTCTCAGACAAGAGGCTGTTTGGGAATTATTGAAGGTAGCAAATAGTGTAGCCTTTTATTAAAGAACCACAACCCAAAGAACTTGGACAATCCCTTTTTTCCCCTTAAAAAAAAAAAAAAAAAGAATTACTGCTATATACCATTTTTCTATAATGTAGATGAAACTGAAGCTTCACTAAAACTATTTTTAATGCTGATGCTTGCTGAAGTTGAGTAGGATGCAAATATTCATCTTTTTAATACTTGATCCAAGTTTAAAATATGAAAAAAATCATGTTTTCTAACAGTGAGACTGCATGTTAAATCCATATACCAGTACTCCTCCAGCAACAATTCCAAGTCAGGCAACGCTGACAGGATGCTTGCACAAGGCAGGTATTGCAGGAGCTCTCTGTAACATGGTCATGGCTTTTGGACACTGCTAGAGTGAAAATTGTCTAGCACAGAAGATGGAGATTAATTTAGACACAAAGTAACTTTTGCATTCAAATATCTTTATATTCAAGACATTGCAAGGACAAGGCAGTGCTGTCATTAATTTCTATGGCTATATATATATGGTATAAAGTTCTGACATATAGAGACTTTGTGTGGGATCTAGAGTGCCATTTCTTTGATATGCTTTCCTTAATAATATGGTCATACCAGCAACACTGAAATTTTTATTGTTAAAAATTCCACAACAGGGTTAGAATTAATAAAGACAGGATTTGCAATCTTGTGACAAAGAGGATTGAGTGAAAAGGATCTATGGCAAACACATCCACCTTCAGTGGAAAATTAATACGGAAAGCCTATTAATATACACTTCAGTTCCCATAAGCTCCTCTGCAGTTTAACGTGGGTTGTCAGACTGAAGCGTCATGAGAGGCAATGAATACCTGGGGGAAACCGGCAGACAGGACTGGGCCACTAGAGCAGTGAGAGCTTGCAAGAACTCACCCTTGCAGACATATTCTTTTTTTTTTTTTAAATTAGATTTCTTTTTCCTGCCACTCCCTCCAATAACTTTTAAAGCAGGAGCTACCTATCAGCTTTCTCTGAGCTTTAACTTTTTTCTCAGCAGAGGCAATAACAATATATTTCAGAGGAACTACCTGCCTCATTTTTTTCTTCAGCCTTCATGCTAGCAATCTGTTTCCACTGCCCCTCCCCCATATATTTACTTTTATTTATTTCTACATTTTATCCAGAGCTTCCTGACACCCTGATTCATGTTTCATTCTCACTCTCTCTGCCCACCGGCTGCTTTGTATGAGAGTCTTTTCTATGTCCTGAGAATTTGGACTGGTTCACTTAGACCACTGCAGAAAATAAAACCCTTTTTTCTCTTTCAGGAAAAACAAGGAACATTTTTTTTTTTTTTTTGAAGCAAAATTAGCAGATAAATAGAGGATGTTTTATTTTACCTAATAGGTAAGACTGCCATCAAATACTTTTGTTTCTCAAAAAAATGTACATAGTTTAATTGAAGTAGAATTGAGTTCAGAAGTGATACACATGGTAAAAGTGAGGAGCAACGCAGACAGCATGTTTTACAGTCAACTGCATTATATTTACTCAGAAGATGAGATACTGAAAATAATGGAAACAATCCATACAGTTCAATAGTTTTTCAATATAATCTCCCTTCTTTGAGTCAGCATGAGGCAGCTGGTGTCTCATTTGTGTTTCCTAGAAAAAATGGTTCTTAGATGGCTTGATTCTACTGCCTCGGGAGCATAAGATCTTCATAAATACATTGAGCCAGGCAGACCTGTAATTAACAGAGCTAAAGTGCCTTTAGCTGAACTGCCAACACAGAGCCTATACTTTTGTATGCTTTATCTATGAACTTGCCAGCGCACCCACAACTAACAGAGAATTACTTTAGACTTGTGTCTACTACCTTACTCTCTCCCTCAGACCTCCTGTGCTTAAATCAAAATTAACTCACGTAATAAACAGCTGGGAGAAAGCATAATTTATGGAAGGAGATGCTTTAGCTTACCCAACTCCTTTCAACGACTTCGTATGAGAGTTATATTGTGTTACATTGCCTTCCACATTACGAAGAGCAGAGCATGAAATACTGAGGGAATTCAAGTGAATATTATGCGATCTGTCTTACAGCACCTTACATATCACTTCTGAATTTGTCTCACAGGCCCGCTCACTGAGAAAGGACAACAAGACATCCACAACAGCCAGCATATGAAACAATAGTGTAACATTAGGGGAAAATATTAAGGCAGACAGTGTTGTAACGTGAGTGAGTATAGAACAATAACTTGATAGGAAACAGAAAAATAGCCTCAGACTTAAGTGAGATAGCAGATATGTAAATATGACATGCCGCTAAGGTTGATCTTTAATCCCAAACTTTAAGGTAACGGCATATGAAATTATCACTGCTAGAAATTACTTGTTTGGGGAAATTATATTTACAGCACTCAGTTCTCCTTCTCCAAAGCTGGAGCAAATGGAGGTGTTGCTGGCAAAGCTCCCCCCAAACCAGCTGATACTTGAGGCAGGCTGCGCTTGGCCAGCAAACATGACACACACTTACTTGTACCAGGACTAGATTTAGAGGATCCACACTATTCAGGTGGTTGTCAGGCTGAACGGTTTGCATGGCTGTTTGGAATACTCGGAAATAACCTGACATGAATACCTAGAGTTATCAATTCCACTCACCATTACAGCTTGAAGAACTAAGTGTGTATGAACAGGAATACGTATGCTGAAAAAATATGCCATGTCAATAACATTCAGTGATCTTCAGAGGGTCAAGTGAAACTAATGCAATGGGCATCTTTAAATAGTTCAGCTGCATACATCAGTAAACTGAAATGCAATTTATAATGGTAAAACAGTTTAATTAATAAAATATTTTTGTTACTGAAAGTAATTTTATTCTACAGAAATTTTCATACAAAGTGGCGCCTAAAGTGTTGTTTTTGGTTTTTTTTTTTTTTTATTACAATAGATTGAATAGATAATCTACCTATGTTATGTGATTGAGTCTTTCTGAAAATCTAATTCACCATCCAACTAAAAACACATTGTAGTGTTTTGAGTGCAAAAAGTGCAAAAAATGACTTGGAAAGCATGCATCTACATAATAATTTATATGTCAAGGATTCAATACCTATGTGGAGTGCTCAAATCTAAAGGTTAAGGAAAAATATGAATTACCAGGAAATTTAATAAGCGTACTACAAATATTCATTCTAGTTTAATGGTACTAGGCTTGACTTCTAAGAAAGCCAGAGAAACAGACTTTCAGGAAACATATCATTTGACACATCTTGCTAAGTTTATCAAATTAACGAATGCAGGTTACTAAGGAATGTATACCAGTGTAACAAAATAATGCAGCTCACTGCCAAAAGTTTCTTGCAAGTTACCGCTGGAATACATAACTGCAAGAAACTGTGGTAGCTCTTATCTACTAATGCTTTTAAAAATCTGACGATCATACTGCAGATACTTGCCAGCCCAAATTGTCATTGTAAATTAGAGGTGGAATCTAAGTAGCAGTTGGACAGCACCTTACTAAGAGGGCTCACACATACTGAATTTGCTTTCTGTTATTTTATTATAATGGCTTGTTTCATATAGCCAATCAATTAGTTTGGGTTGCCTTGATTTATCTAAAAATGTAAGTAACAGGGTTTTTTTTCCTATTTTTTCCTATTGTACTTCTGCTGTTAAAACTCTTTAGTGTTCCTGGTAGCCTATTTTTTTCCTGCTCATACTCCCCAAAACTCTGCAATGTTTTCTGGTTATGCCTGAAATATCAACTTTGGAAGTAGGATGTCTAAAAAAGAACCTTCACAAGTACTTCTAATTCCTGGACAATGTAGTGAGTCACAAATATTATTTACCTCTCAAGGAATTAATTGAGTGTGGTCAGTTCAGGGTTAATGAGGGAGACCATATTTAGATTAATTTTATTATTGTGTCTTTTCTTTTAAAAAAGTCATAATTCACTTTTTCACCTATTTTTACTCAAAGTTTTTTGTTCTTTACAGGTTTGATTCTTTGGTAACTATTCACAAGCCCAACACTCATCCTCCAAACTAATAATATGCATGGAAATGATTAAAAAAAAAGATGATGCATTTTAGAAACAAAAGCATCTGAAGTAACCAAAATTTTGTGTAGAGAAATTTGAATGACTAATCAAGCAAACTAAGATAAATATTTTGAAATTCTAAGTACTTCATTCCACCTGCAGGTAAATTATGAATAAGGTGAACCAGAAAACTCATGAGAGGAAGAGACATAAAGGAGAGACAGATGCCAGAAGTTTTGAGAACTTAGTTCCCAAAGTTCAGGATTCTTTATGGTCATATCTATCTATATCGGTGTATCATTAGGAACTAATTTGGTGTGAGAGGATCATCTGATGCAAGCAGCAGTGCTCAGACAGACAGACCTTATGCCGAGACAACCAGAGTAGGCCGGAATCTCTCCACCCGCTGGAAGTCTCTACACGTGCTGTTTGAAGCTGTTCAAAGAACAAGTTTTTGGCATGGACCCTTAAGTACCCATCAGACATCTGAGCACAGTTGGCGTGCATCTGTATTGGAGCTTCTGGTTGATTTTTCCCTGGTAGGAATTCAGCTTTTGAGTACAAAATCTACTCTGTGAACTTGAGCAACCTATAGTAAGAGTGGATGATTTACCTCAAAACCACATTACTGCACTGAGTCAAAACGCTAAAGTAGATGCAGTTGGTGTGGAGTATGAGACAGCTACAGTTTGTCAGAGGATTGTACCTTGGTTCCTTGTCCAGGCTGCAGTGGATGGATTACTGAGTGAATGGCAAAGGAATATCCCTTGACGTGTTTTGATACACTTGCTGAAATTTGAATCCATACTCTTGCTCTGCAGTATGGATTTGTTAAACTTTTCAAGAAATGTTGTGCAACAGAAAGCAGTTGCAACCTCAATGATTCATATCTGGAATAATTTTAAATGTGTAAACAAACAAAAGCTCTTTTAAAAAAAGGTGTCAGCAGTGGCAGGGAAACTTATCCATAAACATAATTTTTACATGCACGTCTGTACCCTTATACAATATGTATACCTATAATACTTTCTCGCTAAGAAATTTAAGCATCTTACAAACATTAGCTAAATAACTTCACAGGAAAATCCTAAATAACAGCTACTGAAAAGATACCATTCTGATAATTAACCATACCATGGTCTGGTTGTCTCAGTCTAGCACCCAGGTGTGATCTAGATAATAACATTAGCATCAACGCTACATAGAAACAATGCTGGCAATCCGATTAGAGTTTCTGGAGACTGAAAGGCAGGGAAATTGAACCAGCCGCTCATTTTTGGACACCATTTATTCAGTTTGTAACGTAATATAACAATTGTTTGCATTGTTGCCACAGCCTACATGGTAATTATTCTGAGTCAACTACCTTTTGCCTATTCCTGCAGGTGGGTTTATGGTCATCACTACAGCAGCAGGACTTGGCCCTCTGCAGATAGGACATGAAAGAAGACAAAAGATTTCTGATTATTGTTTTGGTGAACAGCAGCAGGTGAGCTGGGAGATACAATACAGCTATTGTGCTCCTGAGGAGAGCGACAAAAAAACCAGTCTGCTGTATATGTGTGCGATGATCTGAACATATTGATTTCTCTTGCAAATGCATTGTAGAGAAAAAGTCAGAACATTTATTCTGAAATGCTTCAGAATATCATTAATAAATTTCTTCAAAATGGAGATGTAATAATAATATAAAATATTAATACAAATAATTTATAAATTAACCTGCAAGCAAAATGCTTTTCTTTATTTTAGACATCCCATGGTAGAGGAGCTGGTGTCAGTGTTTATCCGTGACTTGCAGTGCCATTGGACAATTATGCTCTTTGGATTTTAATAATGCTCAGTGTGCGCCCAAGGGATCAATGGTGAAACTCTCACTGATTTCAAAGGAGGAGATTAAGACTGACTAAACACCTTTGAGTATTCATTCAGACTTCCTTTGAATTCATTTCTCAGATTCAAGAACTGTAGACATATGGCCTTAATATTTCATATATAAATCACTTCGGGGTGATATACAAAGTAATGAAAAAATAACAGAGAAATGTCAATCAATTGCACCTATTTACTTCCATCCATGATAAAAAAATAAGAGGGTTTTCAATGTTGAAACAGTTAATTTTAAAATGTAGAGGAAAGCAAATGTTTACACAGGGAATTACTGTGTGGAGTTCCTTAAAGCAAGATAGGAATTAGGTATACAGCCTAGTAAATTTAAAAAGCATATTCCAATATCACATAAATGAGAAAAGCCTTCTCCTTGTAGTTCTAGGATAAAATTTTAAGGGCTGTCAATCAAGTTTCAGAACACAACTTGTTCAATAATTAGGGTCAGGAAGAAATGTTTCCTTTGGTTTCCTCTGGAAGTGTAACATTTCTAATGGGGTCCATACTGAATGATTCAAAAGCAATTTTCAAACTTTACAGTGAGGCCACTTTTTCCAACATCTAGGAAACGACAGGCTGAAAAACATAAATTAGACATTTGTAATGGTTCCTGGTGGTTTATTTCCTTTTGTTAGAAGCACGGAGAGGATGGTAGATAGTTGGATAGAATATTTTATGAAAGGATAAAACAACAGCAATCAGACAATGAAGCTGGAATATGCACATCTAAATAGACTTTCACTTTTTTATTTAACAGCTTGGAGAAACTTAGTTTTCTCCATTGATCACTGGCTATTTATTCACTGTATATCATGTCCAAACATGTGAGGGAAAGCTTAAATATTGAGCTTGTTTGAATTTGAACTATTGGTTCTGATATATGAGTGTGAATTTGCTTTTGAACACCTCTTTGCAGCTGTAGAGGTATCCTACTGACTGCACCACATTTGGTAGCGTTCCAGAAATCCATGAATAAAATTCCAAGACTGTCTGTCTCATCTTTCCCAGGGGTCAAGGTGGTTGCCATATTTCATTTTTTGTCTTCCGTTATGTGTATGGGACTTCTACAGCCCTTTTCAAAGTTACCACTTCTTATTTTTCGTATAAAACCCTCTAAGTTTTTCTTTCTTTGGAGCACTTATTTTACCTCACAACTTCCTGCTGCTATCTTATTTGTATAATGTTGAGAATCACTGATTTATTCTGAGTTTCAAGTACCGCAGCAAGTTAATTGAGTTTCCTTTTCTGCTCAGAAGCTGCAGATGGTTTTGTGAACATTTTTTTTTCAAGCCATATAACATTTTAACACCTTGTAATTCTTACTGAGGTGGGGAAGAGAGAGAGAGAGGGAGGAAAAAAATTTCCTCGAGTATCTTCAAATAACATTTTTGTTTCTTGTAAAAACCACTTGTATTTTGGGACATTTTATATTAATAAAGTTTAGCTAAAATCTTCCAAAGTACATGAGTTAAGGACTAAGTCCACCATTACTTTTCCAGTATCAGCCTTTCTTTTTTTTGTTAATAATTGATTCGGGATAAGATCACCTTAATAATTTTCTTTTGGAGATTTTAGAAAATTTTTAGGATGTAATACTTAATTTGTTTACTGACAAAAAGTTTAATAGCAGCAAGTGAAAGACCATTTAATATAGTTGAGACAGAAAGTTTATGCTTGTATCTGATTCTACCCTTCTGCATGAATTTAAAATATTGGTTGTTTTAATCAAATTCAATGAGTATTCTGTATATAAAGTTACTTTCATGCATAGTTAGTCCACAACAACAAAACTATGACAGTTATTTCTCTATGATGGTAATGTAGGTCAACAGAACAACCAACCATTTCAGGCTGGCAAATGGCAATGTAAGTGAAGAGTAGATATAATAGCTTAAATACAGTAAGACAACTTATACACAAGTTCAACCTCTGGCAAATGTCTCATTAACATAAATTCCTCCCATCCCACCAGCATTTTTGTTTTCAATGTTTTGTGTGGAATAGGCTATTTGAAAGGGAATTACTGATTGGATGTTCAGACCAGAGCCAGTTCCAATACAGCTGGGCTTGCATGCATGCGATAATTCATCTGTTACAGGGATAAAATACCTGTATGTGAATGTCTTCCTGATTTATATTTGTTTCGTTTGTGTAAACCAAGTTCAATAAAGTGGTTTTCTAAATGAAGTTTCTTCATTCTGATTATACTGCATTACATTTACAGCTGCCCTTAGCTAGACTTCAGGCTTCATTATATGAGATATCTATGATTTTACAGCATGAGGAGAAACAAATTCACAGATAGAAAATTAGACTTTCAGAGGGCTTTAAGAGCTGATAGGATATTTGAAGTGATGAGTTCAAGACCTCCTGAAGCAGAAACTGAGCAGTTTTGTTGGAGTAGCTGGCAGATGGAATGACACATGATGATAATGAAGGTATTCAAAAGAAATCTGAAGAACAGATTTGATTGCTTAAGACTGTAAACTTCAACTTAATATTATAGATAATATTATTGAAGGTTTTTTGGGCAACCCCCAAACTATTTTTTTTGAAACTTATTTTCCACATGCTTTATACTACCATTTGTCTATATGAAACCATTTAGACCCCAGTTTGAAACTGATTAGCCTTAAATCAATACAGACACATACATGTTTTTTCTACACTAATAAAACTCAATATTTGCACTAAAATTTTTCATTCATGAATGTGGTTTTCAGGTTATAACTTTCTTTAGCTCTTCAGGATAGCTAAAAGGGGTTTTTTAATTAATTCAGTGTGGTCATCCTCCTCCTTCTGAGTAACAGCAGATGTCAAGATGTCTTACCATTGGAGAGAAATTTGGAGATCTATATTCTGAGTATATTTGGAGTTTATCTTAGTCTGGTTCCACACATTCACCAGTACTGGAACAGAGACCATCACAAATAGTACATAAATAAAAATTACTTGTCTGTTGAAAATAAGAATGATTCCAACTTTCTTGTTTCAGAAGAAAAAAAAAAGTATAACTTAAAAAAAATGCATCCCCCAAACTTGTTTCCACTGTTGTTTTTTTTTTAA
Organism: Pandion haliaetus; assembly: GCA_013401275.1. Taxonomy (NCBI): domain Eukaryota; kingdom Metazoa; phylum Chordata; class Aves; order Accipitriformes; family Pandionidae; genus Pandion; species Pandion haliaetus. The sequence goes on from VYZV01044236.1 coordinate 79,303, forward strand.
AAGTTTGTAATGAGAAATTTTGATCAGCAACTGTAAAAAAATATGTTATTTGAAACAGTGGTTTTCAAAATAAATGTTGTTTATCATAAAAATTTATTGCATTTTATACAGTGACTCTTCTTAAATAATATTTATTCCTCATTTCATTCATGCTGATAGGACTATATCATCAAATTTTAGATTACTGATCTGAAAGAAACAGAGGATTCCACTGCATGAAAACGTTCAAGTAAGATAATAAAAGTTATTGCCTAGAATACTAAATTTATGCCCCTGACAGTCCAATCATTATTTTGTTACTTTTGGAGTATTCCAAATTACAGTACAAATCCAACTGATATGAATTTATTTAAAAGATATTGCATTTAGTTTTTGGTTTTAACAGAAACATATGTACAGCAGCAACACCACGTATGGGCAAAACATATAAGGATATTGGTGCACTAGTCTAGCTAAACTAATTTATACAACTAAATGCAATGTTGCAGTTATGTTGAACAGTTTATGCGCACAACTACCTCCCTTAAGACAGCTCTCTAGCACTATTCCGGGAAAGGTGTTTTCATCGCTATGGCACTTAAACTTTCTAATTACGAATTACAGAGGTGCTCCCTCTTCCAAAGAGTTTAAAAGCAACCCTTCCTTCAGGCATGCATGACTCCTACATAGATTATTTTATTACAATTAGATAGTGAGTAAAATCTTATTTAAGAATGAATGAAGTGTACACACTGCAGGTCAAAAGTGATCAAACATAAATTGAAAACAAATCTAGAACAAACGTGTTCTAAAATATATTTAAGAGCTTAACCCTACTAATTGATTCCAATGGAAGTGTGGAAGTAAAACAGTAAAAAAAAAAAATCTTATTAGACACCTGTCTTCATCTTTATGCACCAAAATGTCTATTAAAAACCATCATTTCGCTCATAGCTTTCTGATAGCCTCCTCTCTAGAACAAAAGTAGCACAAATAGGCAAGCATGATCACAGCCTAAAAATCCTTGCTGAAGGACAGTTTACTAGCTTAGGTGTAATACTTTAACTGTGTAACTACAATGGATGGTTACTCAAGTATTTTCTTGTGCATGAAGCTGCTCCTCCTTCATGTAAATGTATCTCTTGTGCAAATTTTATTCCGAAGATTGGCAGCAGGTCTTTTTGGGCAATGTAGATATAAGTCTATTGACTTTCAGGGTATACTGCCATTAAGTGTCAGACTTCTATTTTTCTTCTGTGACCAAACAGATACATGCTTCTTAAGAGGATATTCTCTACTAATTATAGTCACAAATAATGCAGGATTTCTAAAACTATTTTCCTCTACATTAACTTTGGGGAAATATTAAAAAAGAGGAACATGATGCAATCTCTCCTGGAGCACCAGCTAGGGCAAGATTAAGCAGATTCCAGTTAGTTACTGAAAATTACACACGCGTAAAAACATTGATGGCAATAGGGTGCCACAGGTGTCATTGAAAACATAATCAGAAGACAATGAAACTACACATTTGTAACGGAGGTATAATTTGGTCTGCAGAATTTTTATTACTCTATTAAAGGAAAGATGCAGGTTGGCTTTTGGGTTGAGTGTGTGTGGCTGGCAGTTAGGTTTTTTTCATATTCATTGCTGGCAGTTTTAATATTGGAATCACTGAAGCATAATGAACAGAGAATTAAATAATCACTTTCAAGGTAGGATTGCATTTTAAAGAAACCTACCCTGTGGCTGAAGGAAATTACAGTAAATTTTTTCCCACAAAAACAGTTTGGGTAAAATAGCTACAAGTTTAAAAGAGGAAGGAAAATCTTGTGCACTATAGGAAAGAACTGCTTTCTTATAAATCAGTCATTTATGAAGGAAATAATATCACTACGTCAGCTTTGAATTCAGTTTCCTGATGTCTCTGCCTCATTTTGCAGCTTTCATTGTACTACTATGTGTGTTCCCCAGTCCTTTTCATCTGCTGCAAGGGAAATTTCAAATGTCTGGGATGGGACAGGAGAAAATAGTTGGCTTTCTTATGGATATTTGTTTGCACCTGTTTAAGGAAACACATCTGTGACTTAAATATTTATGAAGTGCTATACTGAATTAGATCCTAGGCTCATCTAATCCAGTTTTCTGACTACACAGAAAGACAGTGCCAAAAATATCTGAAAGGCAGGGGTGGTATAATCCGGTTTGTGAAAACTTCAGACCAAATTCCAATGCTTAGAGAGTAATGTTAATAGATGAAACTTGATCTTTTTACAAAGTCTAATTTTTCATAACCCTGTGATGTCCTTTCTGGCCAACAGATAATTTAATTAAATGACAGGAATATGAGCATCAACAGTAGTTTTGAAACTACTTTTCTTAATCCAGGGACAATGAAAGTCTCAGCCTGATGATTTTTTTTTTTTCTCTGTTGCAAACTGAAATTTCAGTGACACAATCTTCTGTGGGTTATATTAATCAAATAATAGGTCGCAACAGCCGCAGCAAAGGAGTGAAAGAAATAAATCCAGATTTGTCTTCTTGATGTTGATGCAATGATTTCTGACCAACTCTTTACCCTCTCAGTACTACAACTACAGGTAAAATTGTAGCTAGAATTCTTGTGGTAATAATTGTCTTCTCTGTGCATTATTTTCTGTAGTGAATATCTTTTCTTCTTGCATGTAACAAAAAGACCTCAATTTACAAAGGCTAAATGCCAGATTGGTTCTACTAAAACAGAATTAATTCTCTGCTATACAGTACTTTGCTGCTGAGATGGAGATTTGCCTTTTGGTGCTAGGGTGAAGGCAGCTATCACAAAGACAGTGCAGAGGGAAATTCAGAAAGTGTTTGCTTTTCTGTTGCATTTGAACACTTTTTCCTTTAAGAAAAAATACAGTTTTATTTGGAAATTATCATTTAAAATGAAACCCATCCTTAATTTTTTTTCTTTTTCTTTTTTAAATGTTTCTTTCCTTTTTTTCCTTTTCCTTTTCCTTTTCCTTTTCCTGTTTCCTTTTCCTTTTCCTCACAATTTTGGCTGGGATAGAGTTAATTTTCTTCTTAGTAGCTGGTACAGTGTGTTTTGGATTTAGTGTGAGAATAATGTTGATAACGTGCTGATGTTTTAGTTGTTGCTGAGTAGTGCTTATCCTAAGTTAAGGATTTTTCAGCTTCCCATGCTCTGCCAGCAAGCAGGTGTACAAGAAGCTGGGAGGGAGCACGGCCAGGACAGCTGATCCCAACGAGCCAAAGGGATATTCCAGACCATAGAATGTCATCCTCAGTATATAAACTGGGGGGAGTTGGCCTGGAGGGGCAGATCGCTGCTTGGGCATTGGCCAGCAGGTGGTGAGCAATTGCATTTTGCATCACTTGTCTTTCTTGGGTTTTATTTCTCTCTCTTTTTTTTTTTTGTTATATTCCCTTTCATGACGTTATTGTTGTTGTTGTTGTTATATTTTGTTATTGTTACTGTTATTGTTATATTTTACTTGAATTTAGTTATTAAACCATTCTTATCTCAACCCATGAGTTTTACCTCTTTTTTTTGATTCTCCTCCCCATCCACTGGGAGGGGGGAAGTGTGAGCAAGCAGCTGAGTNCTTATTTTTCCTTTTTCTATTTTCTATTTTCTATTTTATTTCCCCTTTTCTTTTCCCTTTTTGCTTTTCACTTTTTCTCCCACAGAGTAAGAGTATCATCTGCTGCATGGTAGAGTTCTAGGTGATGACTGGGAAGCTCCAAGGTATTACCATATTACAAATAAGAATATCAATATTCATAGAACCATTGAATCATAGAATCATTTAGGTTGGAAAAGACCTTTAAGATCATCGAGTCCAACCATCAACCATGCCCAATAAACCATGTCCTGAAGTGCCCTGTCTACATGCTTTTTGAATCCCTCCAGGGATGGTGACTCCACCACTTCCCTGGGCAGCCTGTTCCAATGTCTGACAACTCTTTCAGTAAAGAGATTTTTCCTTATATCCAACCTAAACCTCCCCTGCAGCCACTTGAGGCCATTTTCTCTCGTCCTATCACTAGTTACTTGACAGAAGAGACCAGCACCCACCTCACTCCAACCTCCTTTCAGGTAGTTGTAGAGAGCGATAAGGTCTCCCCTCAGCCTCCTTTTATCCAGGCTAAACAACCCCGGTTCCCTCAGCCGCTCCTCATCAGACTCATGCTCCAGGCCCCTCACCAGCTTCGTTGTCCTTCTCTGGACACGCTTCAGCGCCTCCATGTCTTTCCTGTAGTGAGGGGCCCAAAACTGAACACAGCACTCAAGGTGCGGCCTCACCAGTGCCGAGTCCAGGGGGACGATCACTGTCCTGCTCCTGCTGGCCACGCTGGTTCTGATACAGGCCAGGATGCTGTTGGCCGCGTTGGCCACCTGGGCACACTGCTGGCTCATATTCAGCTGACTGTCAATCAGCACCCCCAGGTCCTTTTCTGCCAGGCAGCTTTCCAGCCACTCTTCCCCAAGCCTGTAGCATTGCACGGGGTTGTTGTGACTGAAGTGCAGGACCCAGCACTTGGCCTTGAACCTCATACAATTGGCCTCAGCCCAGTGGAACCATGAGCAGATTATTTCCGATTAATGTTCACTCTTGGAAGGTCTGCCTTCCCAGCAGTACACTTCCTCAAGGAACTTCATTTAGTCAAAGTCTGCAAGAGCGTTGGTGAGAGGCAAGGGAAGGCAGCACAGAGAGCTGTGTGCCAGTGCTGGGTGGCAGTGGTAGTTGGAGGTAGGTGGTGTGCCTTGCAGTGGGCCCCAGCAGGTCACACAGCCCGCAGCTGTACTGCTATGCTGTAGCCTCTGGCTCCACTCTATGATCCCGTACGCCAGATGCATTTGATCAGTAGATCAAATATCATCTGATTCAGTGGTGTCAGTGACACAGAGTGGTAGCTGTAGGTCAGGCAAAGATCTGCCAGTATTGTAAAGTACGTGAAGCCACAAGGAATGGAAACAAGACCGCATAGCTCTGCTGCAAATGCATGAGATGTATCTCATACTATCTAACAGTTTTTCATGAATCTTAGATGTGGTTGTCCTTTCTCCACTCAATGTAGTACAGCTTATTCCCTTCATGCACAAATCCGAAACAGGATGTGTAGGAAAGAGTGAATGCACTTTGGAGGTTTTAGAAGACAAGGAGTATACCCAGTTTATGAAGAGTGGTTGCAACTTCAGGAGCTTCCTCTGACTCAGCAGAACAGCAAACTATGATGCAAATACTAACAAATGACTGGCCTACTAGATGAAAGGAAACCAGTTGATATTGTCTACCTTCACTTCAGTAAGGTCTTTGACACTGTCTCCCATAAATTTCTCATAGGCAAGCTGTTGATGTATGGACTGGATATACAGGCAGTGAGGTGGATTGAAAACTGTCCGAATGGCTGGGCTCAGAGGGTGGTAATCAGTGGCACAAGGTCTAGCTGAGGTCTACTAGCTAGCAATGTAACCCAGGGGTCAATACTGGGTCCAATCTTGTTCAATGTCTTCATTAATGATCTGGATGATGAGGCACAGTATATCCTGATGACAGAAAACTGGGAGGAGTGGCTGATACACCAGAGGGTCATGCTGCCATCCAGAGGGGCCTTGGCAGGAACCTCATGAAGTTCAACAAGGAGAAGTACAAAGCCCTGCACCTGGGAAGGAACAACCCCATGCACAAATATATCCTGGGGCCCAATTGTCTGGAAAGGACCATTGCAGAACAGGATCTGGATGTTGTGGTGGACACCAGGTTGAACATGAGCCAACAGTGTGCCCTTGTGTCAAGGGTAGTGGTATCCTGGACTGCTTCAGGCAAACCATTGCCAGCAGCTCCCAACCTGCTGGTGAGGCCACACCTGCAGTACCGTACCCAGTTCTGGGCTCCTTAGTAGAAGAGACATACACATACTGGAGAGTCCAATGAAGGGGCACAAAGATGATTAAGACACTGGAGCATCTCTCTTATGAGAAAAGGCTTAGAGAGCTGGAATTCTTTAGCCCAGTTCAGGGGGGATTTTATCAATGTATATAAATACCTGAAGGGAGGGAACAAATAAGATGGACCCACGCTCTCTTCGCCTGTGCCCAGTGACAGGACCAAGAGGCATATGAGTTCACAACAAACTCAGTAGCTAAGAACTCTGTAACAAGGCAAGGGATGGTCTGCTCAGCTTCATCGTGCTTACCGTTATTCACCTTAACAATATTTCCTCCAAGAATTATTTGTGTGGCTTCTTCTGATATATGGTTTATTTATGTTTTGCCCTTCCTATGCATTTCTCCTTTATAGTTTACAAAGGCCAGAGTGCATGAGAACTTGTCTCAAGATTTGCTGTCTGTACTTATGTCTGTATGAATCAGGAAAAAAAATATTTCCAGTTCAATCACTTAAACTTGCTTTTAAGAATAAACGGCTAAATAGAAAACCAATAGTAGAAGGATGGAAAAATCTTGGAAGGATCACTGCAAGGTCATCTCACCCACTCTTTTGATACAACACAGGATTCCTTATGTTTATATAATCGCTAGTGCATATTTACCTAATCCCTTTTTAAAACTTTCAGTGACATATACTTCAGAGTCACTCAGCCAACTGTTGTCATACTTTACTTTTCTTACTTTTAGAAAACCTTTTTAATGTTCAATCTTTTTTGATGTAATTAGACCTATTGTTTCTTTTCATACATGATAACCACAGAAAACATTACTCCTATCGTCTTTGAAACCATATTTGTAAATGTCCCTTCTTTAGGATAAATATGTCTTTTCATTTATTTCATGGGGACAATATTTGTACTTTTTCATTGTGGTTGGTTTCCCCCCCCCCCCAGACTGCATTGTGGCATTTAACATCTTAAAAGTCACTGTCCAAAACTGAATTAAATACTCCAGTTGAGGACCTACCTTGGGGGATGGGGGAAAACTTCATGACTTTTCCAGGAAAAAGTCCTCTTTCTGTCTGTTAGAACACATAACTGAATTGCAGTCCTTAATATTATTTTGATTTGCCCCACCTAAGTTCCGGCCAATTAATCAATACCAATTATTTAAAACATTTCCAAAGGTAGCTTAATGATTCAGCCACATGTCTTGACCATGTGTTTCTTTCAGTTGTGTCATTTATGAATCTTAATTTATACACTAACATGTTGAATTATAGTGGCAGGGCAGTTTCCCAATTTCCATTGCATGCAACAAGCAGAAACATTACTTATGAGCAATCTGTAATCTTTAACCATTATATTAACACTGTTAGTCATTAAATAAAAGTAGACTGGAAACCTTCAGAACTACTCTGGTTACGTCACAATATGATGTTCTTTAATCAAATGGTGGGTGGAATCTGGTGTGTATGTTTAATTTGTGTAAATAATTCATTAAAATACTCTATTAACAGATCAAGTCAGCATTCTGGTGGGATTACATATCAATATTTGCTGCCATTTTTAGCTGAAAAAAAAGAACCTTTTAAAATAGTGCATCTGTTGGCTTCCTTAAAGAAAATTTGATGAAATACCAGAAAGAAAAATCCATTCTTGGCTGGGCTATGGGGTAGCTGGTGTAATCAGTTTCTTCCATGTCTTATTTTTAATAAAACTGTTCTCACATTAATTATTTCCAGTTATTATCAATGTTCCTTATAATACATCCTAATCATCAGAAAGGCCCATACACATTTCCAGTCAATCATCCAATAGCTAGTGACATAAGGGTATATCTGAAAAGTGACATATTCTCCGAGGAGTTTGAATAATATAATTGGTGATATAAATAGCTTTTTGGTGCTTGTTAATTTTTAGAAATTTAAACATGCATTTCATGAGAAAAACATGCTGATTTGTAACAGCTAGGCTGGTAGGCTAAAGTTAGAAAGAGCTGGTGGATGAAAGGAGTTGGAATTCTTGGCACTCAGCTTGGTAGCCAGCTGGCTACATTCGTTTTATATATGGTTGCTTACATTTTGACAGAAAGTGTGAAGTTTTTGCTCTCAAATTCCTTTCCGTTTAGATGTTGGTTTCAAGGAGAATGAAAACAAATTTTGCTGTTTTGAAATTCTGCATGAAGCAGAATTACCAGTCTCACTCAATCCTTAGTGTTCTCCACTTTGCCAAAAGCTTACTTCAACTTTCAGTCATGTCCTGGTGTTGATAAGGTTACTTTTAATGTTACATTTAGTTAATTTTCATTATACATAAATTAAATTCCTCTCGAAGAAGAGTTTTGTCTTTGATAAAAATGCAGATGATCTGTGACTTTAAAAAAGAAGCCTAATGAAATTAGGCTCATGATTTCTAATGACTTCATGGGGGCTTTTGGGGGGTTGTTTTTGGTTGTTGAAAATTTCAGGCCTTACAAGTTTTACGAGTATTAGGACATATTCCATGCTGACTTACACTCTGCAAAATTCTACTGAAGGAGAAATTTTTACGGAGTAGAGATTACTAGAGGTGGAACTTGAACCAAGGTCAGTTTCTAATGCACTCCTATTTTTATTTCTGTAAAGAATATCCCTTATTTAAAGGATTAAATCATAATATTGATATGTACTAAGAATTTAATCTAAATGACAGTTGCTGAAATCAGAATGCTGACTTTAGTATTTACACTGTCTTCTATCCAGTTGACCAGAAGTCTGCCTTCTCCTCTGCTCCTCCCCTTATTTCTGCAGACTTACTGAAGTGATTTCCTTTGGGAAGTGATGGTGATCAATCAGCTTTATTACATGTTTAGACAGCTTTGATGACATGGATTCACATCTAGCTCCCTACTTAAATCTACAAAGTTAGCTCCATCACTTCAGGGACATGAGTCCTGTATTGCAGGGGAAGCCTTTATAACCAGCAGTAGTAAATGCTGAGGGTCTGCTGAGAGGCTGAGCGTAGAGTCAATTCCACAGCGGTGGCTCTTCATCAGAGGAAGGATGCATGTAACAGCACACGTGGTAAATTACACTTGTGTTGTATCATTTTTTAAGACACTGTTTTGGTCCATCTTTTCATCACAGCCTAACTCAGTGGCCATCCATTAAAGTATTGAAATGTAAAACTTTCATCTGAGGTAGTTCAAATAGCTGGGACATGCAAGTCTTGACATGACCAGTGAGGGATTTCAGTGAAATTAGTGCATTATGGATGTCTGCAGTGTAAGTGATCAGTAACACTAGGATAAGGGTCTCTTACATTGTATTTCTTCTGTCTAAAAGATGAGATGTTCAAATTGTATTTTCAGTTACAAAAACTGAATTAGGATTAATGTGTATGAAAAGTAGATAGGATTTGACTGCTTTACATAGATGGGATAAAAGGTTAATTCCTTTTTTTAAACAACTTTCACTTTCTATGTGTGGGTATCCAATACTCTGAGTTAGGAATCCATATCAGCAAAAGCATGTAAGGCATAAAAAAGGAGTAGCTGCTTCATAAAATTGGAAAGCTCAGTTCCAACTTTATTGTGGTGTACATCTTGCCAGACTGTTGTGGACCAGAAATTGCTTGTGCTTCTAAAATCAATATTTCATTTGGATCAGTACACACTGCATTGTGATTATGAGTTGATTTGCTGGTTGTTTTTGTCTCCTGTTACCAGTGCAGCAGACCCTACTTATTATAGTAGCTAGGTGAATGAAGTAATATGCAAGTTTGAGATAGGATTGCAGTTAATCAGAGTTTTATTGAAACCAAAGGAGATAATTCTGGTCACAGTGTTGAGTGGAGTTAGATGTTCCAGAAAGTGTCTCTGCTCTTTTTGTAGCATTCATTACTATTTGTGCCATCACTTTCATAATGACTCTGTTAAATGTTTTCAAACGAGTTCTCAGACTGTACTTACACTGTGTCTGAAACCCAGGCCTCAGTCACTGGCTTTTATATTGCAAGGCTATAACTTCAGTGCTACCTCCATACCAAGTGTTAGGTTGTGGCCAAGCTAACACATGTAACAGTGCCTTTGCTGTGCTGATCCTAACAGAAACAGAGGAAAAGAAAAGACCCTGGGAGCTCAGTGGAGTTATTTCTATGTCTGCTCCAGATAACATCACTGTTGCATGACTGATGTCACTCCATTATCTCATAAGCCTCAAGAGTTACCCTCCTCCCTTCCATTCCTAGAAAGAGAATAATTACTTAACTGGTTATTTCCTGCCAAAAATTCATTCTTGTGAATGCTCTCTATTTGCATAATTTATATTCCTTATTCCCTAGCTTTGATCCTTTTGACATCTTCTGGCTCATTGATTTTGGAATTACCATTTTTTTTTCAGTCTTCATTACCATTTTCTTCATCTCAAACAGTTCATCTCTGTAACAGTAATACTTACTCTCTTAAAATAACTACAATATCATTGGTCTTAACAGTCACATTACTTTTCTGGGCACCTTAACCTGTGTAAAATATTGGGCAGAGGAAACATCTGGTATCAAATCAAAGCATTCCTATTGCATTTGAAGGAATTATACTGGATTTATATATCAAATTATCACCTTGTCTCCCTCAAAATGTAGCTACTTGTTCATATCTTGGAAGATCTTATGTAGCATACATACTTCTGCATATAACAACCTCCTTGTTTTTTGGATGAAATTTTCAAGCACTGACCCTACTCTAAAACCAGGAGAGTTTTAATACTATTGATGCAAGTAAGACTTGGACGATAATCTTGCAATGGATTTTCTCTCTGCCATGAACTGATTACAGGTGATTGTGGTTTGAAAGAGAAGACAGAAGATGTGACTGATTTGAGGAGAGTAGAGGATTGATTTTTTTAAATTTCTACGACTAGCAATTTTTACTTGCCTTCACAGGAATAAATAAGCGTATAAGTATTATTTGAATGGAATTGCTATTTTGACTGGTCTTTTTTTAGGAAGTTGTACTACCTTAGCAGGAAAGTTAAGCAGTGAAACTTTGCATACAGAGATGCGTTTTTGTACAGAGGGATTCCTTTAACCAACTGTAAGGCAGATAGATAGTGTCTGAACAGGATCCCTTTCTTCAAGTGAGCTGCCTGACACATTGCTGATTGCAATGCTGTTTATCTTACTACCAGCATACTAATGAATTGATCTGATCCATAGATTCAAACATCCTCATTTTTGATGTTGTCAGTATGTGTATCTGTATAACAGACATATATATGTATATGGATATATTTATGCAGATAAAAATTCTTTATAATCTGCATTGCTTTTGCAAAATGTTTCCTGCACAGAAATTTTCTACATCTTTCATGATTCCTTCATGTTCCCTTGAATTAGGTTTGTCTTCACATAGAAATTATATTTCTGGAAGCTGTAGAACCACATGCATAAGAGGGAAAATTTAATTTCTCCACTCCCTAGGAAGCAAAGAAATATTAAACTCATCAACTTTATTGAAAATGTTAAATTGTCAGAAACTTTCTTTTCCTACTGACTAGACAGTGAAATTAATGATTTCTTTTGTTGTTGTTTTGGGTGGTCATTGAAGTCAAGAGCACACTTCTTGAGTAATGGCTGCTGCTCAATGCTTAAACAAATTTATTTCTTTTGAAACAATGAAACATGTCTTCAGGATGTTACTGTATGAAGTCTCTGAGTGGTGCTTACCTAAGTATTAGAATTATTATATGCATGTTAAAATCAATATATCTCTATAAAAGTATTCATATTTCAAGGAAAACATTAGTATAGTCATTTGCATATGTAACTGTGGTGGGTTGACCATGGCTGGCTGCTAGGGTAGGTGCCCACCAAGCCAGTCTATCTTTCCTCCTTCTCAACAGGACAGGATGAGAAAATACAACAAGAAAACTGTGGCTTGAGATCAGGACAGGGAGATCACTCACCAATTACCATCACGGGCTAAACAGACTCAGCTTATTGAAATTAATTTAATTTATTGCCAATTAATCAGAGTAGCTTAATAAGAAACAAAACCCAAAATCTTAAAACACCTTCCCTGCACACCTCCCTTCTTCCCAGGCTCAAATTCACTCCCAACTCTTCTATCTCCTCCCCTAGAGTGGTGCAGGAGAATGAAGAATGGGGGTTGTGATCAGTTCATAACGCTTTGTCTTTGCCACTCCTTCCTCCTCGTGCTCTTCCCCTACTCCGGCGTGGCATCCCTTCCATGGGATACAGTTCTTCATTAACTTCTCCAACATGGATCCCTCTCATGGGCTGCAGTTCTTCATGAACTGCTCCAGGATGGGTCCTTTCCAGGGGCTGCAGTCCTTCAGGCACAGACTGCTCCAGCGTCGGGGGTCACAAGTCCTGCCAGCAAACCTGCTCCAGCGTGGGTTCCTCTCTCCACAGGGCCACAGGTCCTGCCAGGAGCCTGCTCCTGTGTGGGCTCTCCATGGGCTACACCTCCTGTCAGGGCAGATCTCCCTGTCCTGGTGTGGGGTCCTCCCCGGGCTGCAGGTGGATATCTGCTCCCCCATGGACCTCCCTGGGCTGCAGGGGGACAGCCTTCCTCACCATGGTCTTCCCCATGGGCCACAGGGGAATCTCTGCTCCGGCGCCTGGAGCACCTCCTCCCCCTCCTTCTGCACTGACCCGGGGGTCTGCAGGGTTGTTTCTCTCCCATTTTCTCACTCCTGTCTCCTGGGTGCTGTTGTGCAGCACTTTTTACCCACTAAATATGCTACTACAGAGACACTACCATCATCACTGACTGGCCCAGCTTTGGCCAGCGGTGGGTCCGTCTTGGAGCTGGCTGGAACTGGCTCTGTCCAACATGGTGGCAGGTCCTGGTGTTTTCTCACAGAAGCCACCCCTGCAGCTCCCCTGCTACAAAGACCTTGCCATGTAAAGCCCATACGGCAACAATTGAAAGAAAACATTCCTTTGCTGTCTTTCTTTAAGATGGTGCATAACAGAGATCTAATAATTCTGTACTGGTAGCGTATAAAGCTATCTAGCTTCTATTTCAATTGCTCTGGTACATCTGAGAATTAGGTTTGACACTCTGTCCATCAAAAATGCAATCTTTATGCAATTTCTAATTGCTAGCATCAATTTCCACATTTTAACCAATTTTACAATGTGTTCCAATCATACCAGAGGAGGATCCAGGGATCCAATAAAGCTGAAGTGCAAAGATTTCAGCTGTGAAGAACACTGTGAAAAAGGTTTCACAGTGTTCTTTGTCCTTTAGTTTGCACTTAATGACTCGTAAATACTGTGGCTGTGAGGTCCTGTGGATGGCAAAAAATACACATGCAGAAAAGTTACAAAATAATAGTTAGGACTATGGTTTTCATTAAATAAAAAATAAAAGGTACCATAAACTGAAAGTTTCTATTGTGAACAATGAAGGTCACATAGGTTTTTTTTTTAGAACACAGCTGGACTGATATATAGAAGGCTGCTTTAATTACAAAGAAGCAGACTCTTCACATTAAATGGTGTATGACCAAACAAGCTGCCTTCATTTGACTTCCCAGACAGCTGGAGTTGAATTCAGAGGCAGCTAATTGCCTTGGGGACCTTTCGCTGGCAAGTAGCCCATTGGTACTCTTGAGGGGTGGAGAGGCTTCACACAGAAAGCTTAAAAGCATCTGGGCTGCTGTTCCGCAGAATGCTACTGCTGACAGATTTACCATCTGTCTTTGAGAAAGACAATGGTTTTGGGAGCCCAGATACCGCCATTCTTCAGTAGAAAGCCCTTTGTCAATCAAAACCTCCTCATTAGAGTAGATAGCAGAACTGGAATTATAGCTAAGTACACTAAGTAAAAAAGAAATATCAAGACATCAGTTTACCTTTATTTGTGTATGGCTAGATGAAAAATCCTGTAACATTAGGAAACAGCAAACTGTAAACACATTTGTATTATCCATCAGCTAAGCTTTCTCTGTGCAAATAGTTTTACAGATGTACCAACAGTAACCACGTCCATATCCCCACAAGAAAGAGCTGTATTGTAAATAGCAGAGAATAACGAATTCATAATATAGTGTGCTATGTTAGATAATTCAGATATGCATTTTTGTAAATTGTCTTTGACTTTAAAATGTAATTGCTTTCATTCCTATGTATGTAGCCAATAGAACAGATTGTATCTATCTTACAAGGGAACTTCAAAGCTCTATCCATAGGAAAAAGAAAAGGATGTGCAGTCACCCCTGTACAATTTCATGTGTACTTGCCTATATGCAAAATTATGACTATGACTTTTGCCTAGTGCAATTTTAAAAGGACCAATCAAAGTTAGGAGCAAAATATAGATGTTTTCTAAAAAGCTGCAGTACACAAATATTTTCAGCACACAAATGCACATAGGTAAACACATGTAAATACCGATCTACTTTAATACCTACAGGTCTGAATGACACGCATTCTTCTCAAAGTTCATAAAACTGTTAGGAATTATGAAGAATGGAATTACAGATTCTATAAAGAGTACTCTTCCTTAAGCCTGCAAGTGAGTCTATATGTTTCCATAAGACTTTAGTGCCTTCCTGAAACATGTGAAACAATTTATGCCCTGTTGCTCTCACTGTATTGCAGTGGTTGACCAGTAAATGTGTACTGGGTGTTTAAAGGGAGTAGCTATTTACTTCGTGACCCATGTTATTGAAAACCAAGTTTCAGCTTAATGTGAACACAGAAAAATGCTGAAGACATTACGTAGTTATCATACACATGTATTTAAACACACATATAATTGTATATATATGTGTATGTATATTGTTTATCACAAATACAGGAAGCTGGATACAGGTAGCAGTTATAAAACTTTTTTTTCCTTTGTGAGAAATTATTGTGTTTTCTTACCCCAAGTACTTTACCACAAATCTAGAGGGAGAGATGAGGAATATATGCCAGGATTTTCCTTCAAGCTCCATGGCTGCAAAACAGTAAAAAACCAGCTTCTCCCTCTATATAGATGCAGTATAGAAAGAACACATTGCCAAATGGAGGAAAGGATGCAGTTTAGTAATGAGGCCTCAAAACTCTACCCAGCATGTTGACATGTACCACTATGAAGCAAAAATTATGGATTTATTACACTAGTCTAGTGATTACAGCTCTTCCCTGAAAATAGGAGTCCTGTTTTCTAGTTGTTTTTTCTGGGGTTGTTTCTGCATTTTAATGCAGAATGCTTGCCCTCTAAGCTTATGGTTAGGGCATGCATCTAGGAGATAGAAAAAAATCAGATTGAATGTTCCAGTGCTGAGGAAGGCCCTGAGTTTAAGCGCTCTAATGAAATACAGCTTTACCACTGGCCATGTTTTAAAAGACAAGGGAAATTGACTGCTCTTTTGCCAGGGAAGCAGCATAGTTTTTAGTTCAAGGAAAAGGTTCAGGACTTCAAATTCCAGCCTAAAGTATATACCCTAAAGTAAAGTTTAGAAAGACCTAAGTTATTCAGATCAAGCACAGTATCATCATTAAAGGGAGCTAAGTGTTGGCTTATTTTTCATGCTGAGATACTTTCAGTACCGAGCTAGATCATGTACTTCCATACTCTGCTGCAGTCTACAGAGCTGATGTATCAATGTCAGAAAGAGGTGTGAGAATCAAATGATGTGGTCTCTCCATCATTTCCTATTCTCAAGTTTAAGCATATCCCTGGGTCAGCATCCTGACTGCTATGAATCCTTTTCTTCAATGGATAATTTCCTCCAGGCACGGCATAGAAAGTTTAGTCAGAGCTTTGAGTTCCACTCTGGTGACCACATGCCAAAACCTCTTTACTGGGCTAGCTCTTAAGCTATCTCTCTTAGCTTTCCATTACTGAAATGGCAATCACAGTATTTCCCCACTTCAGAGAGGGTAAATGTGTTATTGGTAATCTCCTACTTTCCATGTTTATGGAGATCAAATAAATAGATATATAAAAGTTCTCTTGCAAAACAAATTAAAACAGGATTGTATCCCTATTTTGGAAAGGATCTCAGCCACAGTACTTTACTCATGTAGAGGCTAGATGTTCCATTTTAACTCAAGTGTGTTGGTCTAGTTAAACCACTGTAAATCTCCGTGAACATATGGAAATTAGTTGCCTACTGACTTAGGACAAGTGTGTTCATGAAAATGCTTTCTTTAGCTTTCCTTATTCAGTTCAATAACAAAGCAAAAAGCAATTAAATCAATGGCATATTTTTGTACAGCTGAGGTATAATTTGGGAGTATGTAGACAGGACTTCTTGTAAAATGGAAATGATGATATTTATACCAGGGATATGGGAGTCCACCTCTAATTATAACAGAAGATTTACCTACGTATATTTGAGGGCATAAAGTGAAGAAAATGTGGCTAAACAGGTAAAACTGAAAGCATCATTTGGCTTCCAGATTGTAAGAAGGATATTTTCAGGTATCCACAGACTAATGAATAGGACTGGCAATTAGAAAAAAATGTCTCTTGTAAACCAAACTCATTAAAAGACTCAGTTAGTGTAAGTTAATAAAGGCAGAACCCCTCACTTACTTTGCCATTTTGGTCTGTAAAGTAGAATCACATTTAAAGTATTCTAGCAACTCATTGTGATATGAGCTGTGGCTATACCACGGCTGTTAAATATTTCCTCTGAGAACATCTTCCACTTCTCAAGTATATCTTGCAGAAAACCATGGGAATCATAGCAACATCACGTTTTCTGCATATTTTACAGGCTGTAAGACTTCTATGCAGGTTTTTTCGGAAGGTTGTCAATATAATAGTTGAAAAGAGTATTTCTAAAGATCACTAAGATCCTAAATGGAGACCTGTGATTCAGTGCACATCTGGTGTTCCTTCTGCAAACCTCAAGAAATGTATTAAACTTTTTCTTACTACATTTTTATATAATACAGCTTTTTTTCCTGTGAAGATAATAGCCCAGATCCTGAAGGTGCATGGTACTGATAAAGTGTATTTCAGGGAATGGGAGAGACATGGGGATTTGCAAAGAACCATTTATAGCCTTTGATGTGTTGCTAATGCTAGCTGCCAATGGCACAAAGGCATGATTCCAGAATTCAAACATCATGGAACATAACCAGGCCATAAATCTGATTGTCTAGGTCCAGCTCTAACATTGGATCCAAGAAGAGAAGCTAAACCAGCTATTAAATCATTTATCTTCTAAAGTTTCCTCAAAGTAGGCAAAATAATCTCAGTTACTTCTTCATGAGTCTGTTGGTTTGTCTACAGTAATCATGGGCAAACCATGATTTTTCTCTTGTTTCTTCCTACTACCAAGATAGTGTCTGCATTCCTTCACAGTTCTTTTGTATAGAAGGGAGTGACAAGACAGGAACTGCTTTTCTCTGGGTTTTTTCTTCTAGTAAGTTCTCTTCTGTCAGTGAATTCTTTCATATCCAAGTAGGGAAGGATATTGTCGCAACACTTAAGTTGCCTCCATCTATCTTACCTATCTGTATGACATTTAGTCTACACCCCCCACTGACACACTGTTGTATTGTCTTGACATTATTTAACTTATTCTGCGTTAAGGGCAGTTGAAGCAAGCACATTAACAATGGCTACACAGTGATGTTACTTTAGAGCTCCAGATCCTACTCAACCCAAAATTTCCTGATTGTAACATTGCTTCATGGTGGCTTGCATTATGGTCAAAGTTCAAAGTAAGCCAAAAAGGAAGGAAACTTCTTGAGAGTGAGTACTGATTCAGCTCCAGAACCCCCCTATAATCAATATGGACACTACTGACTGGACCTTTATTATGTGCTAGGTAAATACAAGCCCGCACTTGGCCACAACCAATAAAAGTTGCATAGATGTAGGTAGATACACTGATTGCTGCAATCCATCATCCACAATGAGATGTATATAAGAATTTGAAGACAATTTAGTCTCCAATGCACCTATCAGCTGCTGTTTAACCTCAAAGGGAGTCTAAAGTGAGTAGACATACAGCTTTCTGGTTTGGGGCATGCTCGGGAGCATTTCAGCCTCAACAGCTCTGAGTGGATTCATGTATATTTCACTTGTCTCCCAAGAACTCACAGACTAAACATTTCCCTTTCACACTTGCATACCCAATGAACCATGTTTGTCACAAAGCACGGGAGATAACTATCCTTTATTAGGAATAGTTCAGCGGTTAGACCACAGACATGGTGATATGGTAATTTGCATTTTGTGTTCTTCCTTGAATGACAGTACAGCGGAGGACTATGCCTCAAGTTGTTTTTTAGATAAGACCCAGGACATGAGTAGGGAAAATGCTTGTGCTTGAATATCTTCTTCAAGGATGAGAGTGTTAAAATGATTCTAAGCATTCTGATATAAGACTTTCTTCCAAGAGGTGGGCTTTCTGTGTTCAAGCCACTGCTGCAGTAATCTCTACTGCATCATACCATAGAATTCCTTGCGGAAGAGAATGAAACTTGAGGTCGTACTGCTTCAGGCAAAAAGCCTGAAGTTTTTCTATGAGCTTATGGAAAGGCCAAAAGACTAATTAGTTAGCCTAGTTAAAAATTAATAGTTGTGAGGAATGATGCTCTATTGGTAGAGCACTCTCCTGGAAAGGTGGGTTTGGATTCCTTCAAATTTGAAGCTAGCAGTCCTGGGCGATCCGATTATCCCATTTGGTACTATTGCACCTTTCCATGTTTTAAAAACAGAAAGCTCTTGGGCTCCAAAATTCACATGAAGGTTCAGGATTATGCATCTTTAATGCAACCCCTTTCTCAAAGTGTGTTCTGCAAAGGGGCCAGCTGCATGAGCACCGGGTGCTGCAATATAGGTCTATCCTTAAGTGACTTGTTCAAAACCATAGGGGAAATCTGGTGAAACAGGCAACAGTGATCCTCAGCCCTCTTGAAATTTTTTTTGACTGCACATACAAAAGTAATTAATTTTCATAAATGTTGGCCAAAATTTTTATGACTGAGACAATGCAGTGTCTATTTGAATTCTGTTAAAATTATTAGACCAAAGTGCATCTTTAAAGTATGTATGTATAATCTGTGCTCTCAGACAGCACTTAAACTGTGGGATAGTTCCTATGGAAAGTGAAGACAGGTGAGAAGTAAATAGAGAAATGATTATATATCTTAATTCAGTTTTCTGTTTTTTTCAAATGACAACTGTGATATTGACAGTGAAATCCGTTTTACCCAGGCATTTCATTCTCTCATCAGGGACTGGTCTCTGGGTAATGTGCATGCACTTAACTTCCATTATACTAATAAGAAATCAGTGAGCACGTGAAGAAGGGAGTACATGTCTTTGCAATATGTAATGTACCCTTCAATAGCTACTTAGTCCAAAATATATTTGAAAATAATGTGAGTGACAAACATGTGGAATAAAGTGGAAAACCTAGAGATAAAGTATTAATTTTTGCATGACAGAAGCTCAGCTGGGGTCATGAAAGAATACTGGAGATGATTATGACATATTAGGTTTGGATAACATACAAATATTAAACATTCTTAGCTACGTATTGAGGATATTAACAAAGCATGTATTTCAAATTAAATGTTTGATTTTATCTGCAACTTGCCTGTATTCAATTTAAATTTACTGGAAAGAAGAAAAAAAAATGAACAGCTCTTTTTAGTATTTAATCCTATTAACAATTAGCATTTAAAAGAGCATTGTGAACACTACCCTCAAAAATTCTGAAGTGTATGGATATAATTCATGGAAGACAGGAGGTCTAGAAGCTGAGGACATGCTGCATTATAAGCCCATTATAAATTTGTAAAGAAGTAATAACAAATGTCTGTATTCTCACTGTTTTTAAGCAAGTTTCTCATCATCTGAAGTCTTCATGTGACTGTTTAAGGATTGGAACCTTGCTCTTCAGCATATTTTGTGAACATTTTAGTCTATCTACTTCTAAGGCCTGCAATTTGATTGGAAGTCTTCTGTGTCCTTTTGAAGCAGTAACTGAACTTCATATGCATTAAACACAAACTCTGACTCTGAATATAAGGTAGTTTGGGACACGGTCATTGTGAGATTTCTACTGAAGCTCCTCATCTGCAGTCACATACTCATGAAGTGAATGCTTGTAGCATGGATGTCGCAGCAACTTTCAGGAAGTGTGAAACGGAGAATCCAGGGAACTTCAGGCTGGACAATCTCATCCTAGTCACTGAGAACTCCTCAAAGTCTTTTCCAGCCACATGAAGTACAAGAAGCTGATTGGGAACAGCCAGCATCAATTTACCAAGGGCAAATTCTGCCCCACTAACCTTATTGTCCTACCTGATGAGATGACTGGCTGCAAGGCTAAAGAAAGAGCATCGACTATTGTGTACCTTGACTTTAGCAAGGACTTTGACACTGACATAATATTGTTACAGGCAAATTAGTAAGATACAGACTGATAAGTGGACAATAAGTTGGCTGGAAAATTAGCTGAAGCATTGGGCTCAGAGGGTTGTGATCTGCGGTATAAAGTCCAGCCAGTGGCTGGTTACAGGTGGTGCCCTTCAGTGATTGCTGCTGGGGCAATAATGTTTGACACTTTTATTAATGACCTCGATGATGGGATAGAGTGGGACCGGCAAGTTCATTGTCTCTTAACGAATTGTGAGGACAGATCAGTGCTGTGGAGGATAGGGATGTTATTCAGAGAAACCTTGACAGGCTGGAGAAATGGCCTAGCAGAGACATCATAAAGTTTAACAAAGACAAATGCAAATTCTGCATTTAGTAAGGAATAAGACCATGCAACTGTACCATCTGGGAGCCAAATGGATGGAAAGCAGTTTTGCAGAAAAGGATCTGAGGGTTCTGATACACAAGAATTTGAATTTGATTCAGCAGTCTGGCCTCACTGCAAGAAAGACCAACCACCTCTTGGGCTGTATTAGCAGGAGTGCTGCCAGGAGGTCTGCGGAAGTTATCCTTCCTCTCTACTTGACATCCATTGTGAGATCACATCTGGAGTAGCGTCCTGTTCTGGGCTTCCTGTACAAGAAAGACATGAGCATCCTGGAGCAAGTGCTTTGAAGAGCCACCAAAATGATCAGGGAGATGGAGCCTATTACATGTGTGGGGAGGCAAGGGAGAATCTCTTTCTCCATGACACTGGTGAAGCACTGGAACAGGTTGCCAGAGAGGTCGTGGAGCCATTCAAAACTTGCCTGGACACGGCCCAGAGTAACCTGCTTTTATTGGACCTGTTCTGAGCATGTGGTTGCCCTAGCTGTCCATGAATGTCCATTCCAACCAGCATGATTCTATGATCCATAGGATAGCTCATGGTGGACATGACCAATGGAGAAAAATGATGAAATTTCTGAACCCAGTATCCAGAATAAGAAATGTAAGAGTCTTCAGTCTGCTACTTGTTCCTCATATACTCTTTCACTTTCTTATGAGGGTTTGCAAACGGCCAGAAGAGTGTAATATTGCACTGATTGAAATAGGCCAGGTCAATTTCATATGCAGACCATAAATAAAACAAGTTTTCTGTGTAGACCATAAATAAAACAATAGTACTTTCATAGTAGCAACAGCTCATCAGAGAGGGAAAAACTGTTACAATACTTTCCTCAGATTATTGGGAATGAACGTAACTTCGGAGGAAGAAAAGCAATACTATTTTGGAAAAAAAAAGGAAGAAAAAGTAATGTGTAGATCCTGCCTTTTCTATTCTATGAAAAGATTTTCATGAGTAACTTCATGTCCTTGTGAAAGATCGTGACATAGTGCCATAGTCAGCCTTTTTCATTTTTGACCATTTCTTCAACTTGCCGGAAAGCAAATGAACTGCGGAAGCTCTTGCTAACAGAAGAAACCTACGAAGGCCGCAGGTGCTTCTTACTTGAATTATTGTTATCGATACATTATGGGGCAATTGAAGCAGAACAAATGTGCACAGCTTGTTAGCTGCAAGTTATTCTCTGTTTTGGAGAAACCACACAAAAAGGTGCAGCAGCTGTGTTATTGCCACCTAAATTCAGAAGAAGGTCAGAATGACAGAACACAATTTGAAACTATCACATGTGGATACACTTGCTGTAATCTCCCTTCTTAAAAGCATACCTGAAAGCTCTAGCATAGACTTGACCATTTGAAAGAGACCCCATTCGTAATACAGCAGTTTTGTGCGTGATCTCTAAACTATGTATATAAACCCAGGCAATTCTTTTTAGATTTTTATGTCAAATACTTCCTAATGTGAAGTTACGGTTTTAGTGACTTTCATAAATAACGCTGTGTGATAAAGTATTGGCTGTATCATTCACACCTCCTTCACAAACCCAGCCCGGATGCAGGCCAGCTGTTGGTAATTGGATCTTGCATGTTATT
Source organism: Pandion haliaetus (assembly GCA_013401275.1). NCBI lineage: Eukaryota > Metazoa > Chordata > Aves > Accipitriformes > Pandionidae > Pandion > Pandion haliaetus. Next base: position 101,507 of record VYZV01044236.1, read on the forward strand.
ATGCTTGTATCTTTGGTATCACTCAGTCTTCTTTTTGCATTCCATCGCTGAATTTCCTTTGTGCTGTGGCTTTTCCTCTGCATGTTATTTGTGTATTTAAAATGAACCATGCAAAGAAATATTTCCATAACCATGGTGACATTGTAATATTATGCACACTTACAAAGTACAAAGGTAACTCTACCAGACTGGTATTTTCTGTGATCAATTGTTGGAAATTTAATATCTTTTTTTTTTTT
>VYZV01044237.1:2724-27115 GCA_013401275.1 Pandion haliaetus
CCCCCCCAACAATCTTCTTTGCTTCCCCCTCCCCGTGGCCGCGGTGGGACGTTAGCTAACCTGATACTGCCGCTAACTAGGGCAGTAGTGTACGGTGCATCGCCGTAGAGCTGGCATGCTGCGGACGCTGTCGTGTACTACGGGCAGCCTGGTTTGATACAATCCTGTACGCTTCCAAATCACTGGGAAGGGTTTAGCTGCATACTTCGATAGCTGCTTACTGTCCTGAATACTTATGGAGGGTCGGTATTTTTATTTATCGTTGGTGGATGGGGGAAAAGGTCTGAGGGTGAGCTGGTTTCACTCCTGTGAAATGCACTCTGCCAGGCGGCTGTTGCAGGTACTTCCACACAGCTCCTTGATGACCAGAACTACCCGTCTTCCCAAATTCGGGTATCCATTACCCTGTCGATGTCCTGCAGTCAGAAAACCAGTGTGCTGACTTAAAAACGAAGTTTTTACACCCAAATATTTAGGATGCAGTAACTCACTTCACTCAATAATCTTTAAATAGAAAACTGAAACACCTCTGTGTCTATGTATATAGTAGAGGTGCCTGGTTTCACTATAGCTCAAGTACTTCCATATCTCTTCCTATAATGTTATTTTGTAATTTCTTGCAGCACTATCTTGTGAAACAGTCTTTTCTACATGAAGAGTACACTAGGGGGACTATTTTCCTCTTTGTCGAGTGGTATGGCAAGACTATGAATCTGGTCCTTTATACACAGATATCAGCAATTCCCAAATTTAAATGCAACTGATTTGCTTTGTTTTGTTTTTTGTATCAGCTGCCTATTTGTTTTACACGTGTTGCATTCATCTTTCTCATGAAAGATAAATCCTAGCTGCTGGCATATTTACTTTGAAGAGGAGATTTTTGTAAACTTTGTACATGGACATTTCATCATTCCTTACCGTGTTTGATTGACCAGTATGTACCGACGGGCTGCAGTCCCTTCAGCGTAGGAAATGCATGAGTCTCTTCTCTAATTATTGAGACTTGAAAAGACTTTGAGAAATTTGCCAGCGATGTAGACAGATGTCTAAATCTGTTAGCCAGATGCTGATATGCAAGATGTGTCGGGCTTTTTTTATCATCTTTTTGCAAAGGATGTGGGAAGGAAGCAACACCACTCTATTCTTATTTCTCCTTCCTTGGAGCGGCACACAGCGTCTTTATCAGGAGTGGCAACATAAAACTGGAGTTTGTATCAGTTTCATTTTTCTCTGCTGTCTTTTTCTTCTTTTTTCGTGTTTTTTTTTTTTTTAAGACTGTGTTTCCCAGTTAACTGCTAGCATGAATATTTTTTCCAGCCTTTTGTTATATTCTTTCTTTTTTTTTTTTTTTCTAATTTTGAGCTGCCTTGTTGATCTGTACAGAAGGGTTTGGGTTACAAACTGTAGCCTGATTATTTTAAGTTTTGATCTACCAAAGTGAGCATGGGTTTAAGCATGTGAATGGATCCTTAGGACTTCATTGGGATTACTTGTGTGCTTAAAGTTACTGCTTAAGCATCTTACCTGATCAAAGCCTTACTGTGTTGTGCTTTAACAAAATACTCAATAACATTTCTAAGTGAATTTTGTGCTGAGCAATGTAGAGAGATAGGCAGCTCCAAAGTCGAAACCACTAGATAACAAGCTTCTTGCATCAGAGGAGTATACTTTAGTATCAAAGTAACAAATAACTTTTTAAACTTTCCAGCAGAAACCATATGTAGGTATTAGTACACATTATTATTTTATATCTGTAACGTACATCAAAGATCTCACTTTTCCCCAGCTCGTGCAGGCAAGTGACAGCTATTAGAGGAGAGAGACACGGAGTAGCTCTCCCAGAATCATTGACATCGTTTGATCCACAGTGTGACAGTGAGGAGCACCTCCACTGAAGGACTTTAATGCAGATATAAACACATCGCCTTGGTGAATGTCATCAGCTGCAAAGAGTCACAGGCTCTGATAAACTTAACTTTTGATGTGAATGGGAAACCTCCAGTGAATGATGACGGGTAGTATTGCTGTGAGGTAGACCTGCATGATAAATACTGGAATCAATGTTCCTCAGTTCTTTGGAGACAGAAGGTTACCTAAAACAGTCATGCAGCATCAGTGTTGTCTGTAATAGGTTATGAGTGTCAATATTTGAGCATATTTAAAATAGGAAGCTTGAGAGTCAGAGGTTGGCTCTTACACTTACCTGTGTGCTTGAAAGTACATGGTTAATGCTAATAAAAACTAAATCACCTTAGTGGCTTTTATATCCACTCTATTGTATTGGCTTGAACAAACACTGTCTGAGACTATCAGGCTGGGGAAGAGAGGTGTCCTGGCGCTCCTGCCCTGGGACGTCCTGCGTCCGCTTGGTTTTGTCCTGGTGAAGCGAGCGGTGTCTTTTGCACGTGAGGCCATTTTGTATTCGGGTCATTTTGGTGGTGCTACACCACTTTGCTGTAATCCTAGGAGATTAGGGGAGGCTGGGCACGTGCTGGTGCATTTAGAAAGGCGAGTGATTAAGGTTAGCCCTGTGGTTTTGTGAAAGCTCTTTGTGCTGATGTGGACAAAGTAGGAGCCCGGAGTCCATGGCGTCCCTTGCAGAAGGCAGGCAGCGGCTGGGGGGAGTGCAGCCCCCCCACCCCTGCAGCGGCCGGGCTATTTTCAGCCAGTTTGCGTGGGGTGGATGGGGAGAACAAGCGTGAAATCACCCCAGAAGATTATGGTGAGTGTGCTGGGTTCAAAGGGAGGCCAAAGGGATTGCTTTGGAGATAAGGGAAAACTGAGGATAAACAGCTGAAGCATTTCTCTAGGTGGCAGCGTCCTAAAGGTGCCCTGCAAGATTTTGGCAGCCAGCTGCTTTGCGTGGAACTATGGAAAATCTTTTGTGAGGATTGTTTCTTATTTGCAATGCAATTACAGTAGGTCTTAGTGTAGTGGTAGCTTGCCAAGGGAGAAACTGAAAGTGTTTCCTAATCCAAGTTGCTACTTAGACTAAAATCTTTGCACGTTCTTGTTTCTCTCCCACTTTTTAAAAAACCTTACTACTATCTCTGTCACAAAGGATTATACAATGGCAGCGTTAGTTTCTTTTAAAGGCACGAGGCCCTCTGCGTTTCGAGGCAGACTCTCTCTGGAGGAGGGCGAGCTTTGAGCATTCTCCCACTGCTGTTTCGTTCCCCCCACCACAGAAAAACTGCAGTTCCCAAGTCGGCGCTGGTAAGGGCCCACAGCCTCGCCAGGTCCTCGGGCAGGAGGCACATCCAGGTCCTGCCGCATGTAGTGAGCATCCCAGTGAAGGCCTGCCTGATAACACAGCGCTTGGGGAGATGCAGGGTTTTTTTGATGTGGCTTTTCTTGGGGCTGACAATACGTGCGTAGTGCAGTGGTTCAGGAGCAAAATAAAGTGTTCAAGTAATGTGCACAGTCATTCAGTTTTCAGTCATGCTGGCTCAGCACACCATGAGTTAAGTGAAGATTATGCTTAACCTTTTGTTTGCTCTTTTTTTTGTGCTTCTACAAACTTAGGTTGTTCTTTTCTGTTACAGTTTCCTGAGCATTGCCACACACTAAGCTTGGAAAATGAAGTGCATTTAGCCAATTTATGGCCTGACATATGTTAATTAACATTAATTACCTGCTTGAATAGTCCATTTAGCACTTATTATTAAAAAGTGGCTTGTCTACAGAAGGGGATTTTCCTTCAGAGTGAGATGTTTTGTTCTAACTTGCTTCAGACAAAGTCAGGATGGGGTATCCTGTGCTCCTCTGCACGGCAATACCAGTTTCCTGATGTTCCAGTTGTGTGTGTGGGATATGATTGCACCACTGACAGGCACCAACTCCTTACCTATGTGTATTTGACATTTATTTGACATCGGTTTAGCTTTCCCACGCAAACCAGCGTGTTTCCAAGTGGTTTTTGCTAGCAGTGGGTACAGATCTTGCACCCCTGATTGAGGCAGCTGGGGAAAGAGCCACGCTTCCCAGCTTGTCAGGAACTGCAGGGAGATCGGGAGGCCTGTGGTGACATGGCCCCAGCCCCTCTTTGGGGGTGCAGGGGTAGGAAAAGCTCAGATGTGCAAGGCTGGAGGGGGTACGTAGGAGCTGCTGGGGTGCACTGTGGTGCCCTGCAGGAAGGGCGTCTTCAGCTCTGTGTGGCTGAGGATGATGGACCTTGAGGCTCCTGCAGCCGTTGAGAGCAGGCCACCGCTGGAGTGGAGCTGGTCTCCAACAACAGCAGGTTATGTCTTGCTGTATTCATCAGCTGTGTTACCTAAATCATCTCCTGGGCAATGTGTTGGGCAAGGGTTGTCACAGGTCATTGGTCTAAAACCTGTGAGATGAGGGGAGTAACAAACAGCACTCATGCGATTTCCAAATACCAATGTTAAAAAAAAAAAAAAAAAAAAAAAAAAAGTACTCCATTCCTCAATTCACCATCCCCCAATTCCTCATTCCTGTCTTGGGAGGCTCCAGGGACGTTATGTCCTACTTCACCTTCTCCATCCTTGCCTTCGTAACACCGGCTGGGGGAGTTGCATGGGGCATGGAGTGCCTCTGTGGGAAACGGAGGGCTGGCTCATAACTGTGCAGGGCATGTTGCAGAGTATAGCTTCATTTCGGTTGGGGATACAGTGTGGATGTGATTAGGCTACAGGACTGACGAAGAGCAATTTCAGGGCAGTGAAAGGGGTTGGGAACAAGTGAGTGATTGCGTTAGTGTTCTGCCTCATCCCTGCGGTGAAACAGCAAGGGAGCTGCCTTTCAGTGGGGCTGGAGGAGAAGAGTATCGCTGTGTCGCCATTGCTTTTCACCATAATGGTTCCTCCTGATGCTGCGCCTGGCTGCAAGGTCCGGGAGGAGCCAGTCTTGCTCTGCAAAGCCAGAGTCCTTTCTCTGGGCCACCCCCCTTGCATATTTGCTTAAGGACTGACATGCTAGTAACACTGCTTTGCAGGGAATTTGAGGCAGGTCAGGAGTTAACAGCATTGGTGTCTTGTTAATAGCTCTGTGTGTGTCCTACCTGGACTTTGCTTATTGGGGCAATTTTCTCTATCTGTACACTGATACCTATTAAAAATACAGGCTATTTAAATGCTTCTACTGATACAAAGCACCTTTGTAAGATTTCACTGGCAGAGAAATGTCTTTCTGGGCATTTGTACTGGTAAAGAAATGCCTTGTGAAAATTAGCTCTTACAACAGACTTGTGCTAACGAATTGAATGGATTGCTTGCTCGATCACAACATGCTATGTACTTAGGAGCTGAATTATGAAATGCTGGGTTCTCACTTGAACATGTTTATTTAGCAAGATGTTCTTTTGCTTTTCTTTTTTTATTTTGTCCCTGCTGGTGAAGTTGCCACTCACTACATGTAAAGGGACGCACGAGGGAGATGCACGCTGGGACGGGAGGGCAGCGGCAGCCTGTGGATCATTGCCAGAGGGCTGCAGGAAGGTCCACTTGGAGTGAGGAGGATGGCATGTGGCACTGACAGCTTGTCGTCAGGGCCTTTGCAGCTTGTGCCTCCAGGTCTCCCGGAGAGTGCTGCCCGCCAGTTTTGGGGGGCAAGAGGCTGCTCGCAGTGGGTGTGGGGCTCTACCTCTGCAACCTCCGGATGCTGTACACCTGAGTGCTGTGGCCATCAGGTGCGTTTCCGTGGGGTGAGTCACTGGATCGTGCCACTTCTGCGTCCCTTCACCTGCTGCCTGTGCCGAGGTGAAGGGTGGGTCTGTGCAGACGTCTCTGTGCCAAAATCCTGTTGAGAGTTCTGGAATGAGGGCAGGAGGCGGGAGTGCTGCCAAAGGTGCCATTTTTCTCCTTTGACACGTACCTCTGAGGCTGCCTTCACGCTTTGTGTTGTGCTGTGGGTCTGTCTGGAGGCTGCTCGTAACCCAGCCCTCAGCCTTGCAGTGCCTTCAGGCCAGCCTGCCTCCTCATCCCTGGCTTTCCGAGACCTTCTACTCTCCCTAGGGAGCAGTGGAGGCCGTGGGCATGCCCAGGATTGTGACCAGTGAGTAGGACGCAGTCCTAGGAGAGAGTTTTCGGTGGGTTTGCTGGCTTCTGAGTTGCGTGAGCAGAAAGGGGTAGGTCTGGGCTGCTTGCCAGTGCTTGAACAGGGAGGTGACTTCTGCTTATCCTGACCCCAGAGGAGCTGGAGGCAGCAGGTAAGTTGGAAGGCTGATGAGGATAGACAGTAGTTGCTGCGGGAGGATGGATAGAGGAGCACCCAAATACATTGGCCCACGTCTGCTTGGGCTTCACTCTGCCTCCCGGCTGCTGCGACTGCTCAGTTCATAGTGGGAATGAAAACTGGTTTGCGTGGGTGCAGCCCAGTTTATGCTGGTGCAACTTTCATGGGTAGATGAAGTAGAGAGCAGGGTCTGACTCTTGTCCCTGCTAAGGGCCATGTTAACGCAGCAGTGAGGCCCTCCTATGGTGTCGCAGCAGTATGCATTTGCATTAGTGTAAGTAAGACTCAAGCCAGCAGTGCTTAAAATCCTGATTGCGGCTGAGCCTGGGCTCCCTGTGAGGACTGAGCTTGACCAGGGAGTGTTAGTGACAGTGTTGCAGTTAAGTAAACAAAGCTTTGTTTAAAAACGTAATAATTACCTAATAATATTCTAATACAAACTACTCTTCTAGTCTAGACAGCCAGCATCTCTGACACTGTAGATGATTTACCCTTATAACTTAGTGTTTTCTCATGCTGTACCATGTTGGTTTCTACGCTTTTTCCAAAATAGGATGCAGAAGAATAAATATATTGTTCTAAAGAAATAATTTTGGGACACAACTTCCAGGGCCATATTCCATATTTGTTTCATCTAGAATGTGGACTGAACTATCTTGATACATACTCCAGTTATGCGTCAGTGCTCTTAAAACCTGCTGTATTTGTTCTTTTTTCTCTCCACGCTAGCTCTTCAAGCAGCTATTTCAACTCTCCAAAGATGCATTATGACCAGAGTTAGCCCCACTTTCTCACATGAAATTTGCAGTGTAAACATACTTGTGTAAATGTGAGACTTAATCCAGATCAAAAGTTTCTGACTTTGTGGGTATTTGTGAAGTTAGGCTGTGAACCCCTATCTTGTGTAAATATATTTGCTAGTACTTCATGGAGGATTTATCATTTTCATACATAAAATTCTAAATACGCTTAGTACATAAAATTTGGCGTCTGATAAGTGAGAACTGTGCTCAACAAAGAATGTCTCTGTGTGAGACTCTCACAGGCTTCCACATTATCACCTTTTTTTACTCATTGGGTTTGTACTGAGAGCAATGATGTGGTTTCCTGAAAGCCTGTAACTTACTGTTTGTTCTGCAAAACTGCTCTGGACCTTAACTAACTTTCAGAGAAATTTTTTTTTCCAGGAATTCGTAGGAGAAGGTGATGCCAGTTCAAGTCGTGTCCTGAGATGCTTGTAAGCTGAGACGCATAGAACTCCTGTTCCTGGGTTTGTGCAACACGATCTGTTGTGTTTAAAAGTTTCACTGTATGGGGGAACTCAAAACCATTTGTCTGAGATGTCAGGTTTCATAGTGAATGGTGCTTCTTTAAGTATTCATCAAGACCTACAATGGGAGGCTGCTGGTCCTGCAATGCCTTTGTAGGATAACAGCACTGGTAGCAAGACTGATGCTGCCACTGAGGAGCTGTAAAAACTCTGAAGCATTTTGTTAATCTTGTTCAAGCAGCTTCTGCTTTTGTGTAGCCTGAGCCATATATATGGCCCAGATAAATGGGCCACATCTAAAATCTTTGATTTGCAAACGGAAGTCATGTCAGACCTCTGCATGGATTGGGCCAGAGGTTTCCAGCCTAGTTTGTGCAGCAGCCAAAAGCTCCGAACCTAGTATTATTTTCATTATGATGTTGACAGGGTGATTCTCACTTCCCATAGCATGTTGAGATTTATTTCTTGCCCCATTGCTCTTACAGCCTGGTTCATGCACAGTGAAAACACTTCTGGTTACAATGTAGTAGAAAGTTTGCATGCTTGGGGTAGGAGAGAAATCTGTGAGGAGCTGCTTTTCATAAAGCTCTGGGGACGGGAGCCATGTGCTTAAGAAGGTATTTGAAAATCAATAGTGAGGCTGTTTTACATACAAAAAAAGAGGGAAAGTGTGTAGGCCATAAGGTAGTGGCATACGGGGCTGGGAGGAGGAAGGATTCTGTGAACTAGCAGTAGGGAGTAAATCAACCTGATGTATGTTCATAGACATCTGATGTCTACTGGGCCTAGTAGGGTAGCTTGGAGCAGGTGGAAGAAGCATACTGTTTACCTAATTAGAAACATAAATAAAATCTTTCCAACATTTTTCTAAATTAAAATGCATTTGAAGCATATGTCAGACTTCTCACATCCAGGAAAGATCTGTAAAACCCTGCCATTCCCCAGGGAGGCTGTTTCTAGCCCACCTTTTTCAGGGCTCTGCCAGGTAACAAGTCCTCCTGGTTGGAGGATGGAGTGGGACATGCATTACCAGTTGGAGTTGTTGGGGTTCTTCCTGAGCGCACCCATACTCCTCTTTAATCGGTAGGAAAAGGTCTATCATTTGAGGCAATAAACTAGGGAATTGGAAAAACCAAAGAAAATTATCATGGTTGAATTTATTGAAGATAGGATTTCACCTCTGTGTGTTTATTGAGAAGTGGGTAATGGTGGGGAGCAGGGCCTGGGCTGCTGTACAGTCAGAGCAGCTCCATATCTCCAGTGTATTTTAGACACCGAGGAGACAAAGATGATGCTAATTGCAAGAGAAACTACTTAACTGCTTTGTATTATGTGTGAAATGAAGGGGGAATAATGCTGATTGAGTGGCCTATTTTGACTTTCACAGTTTAATGTTTTAGTCTTTTTCTGGACAGTGAATTACAGTTTTATCAAATCCTGCTGGAAGTGAATATGTTGCTGGGCAAAGTATTTTATCCTCGCAGTTTTAACTGCAGAATTACCTATTGCCGCTCGACTAGGTGGCAAGAGTTTCCTTTTTCGGCTGGAAAGATCTTCTGCTATGCAACACAGTGACAACAGGGTTTTTTTAATACAAAATACAGACCTGTCAGGAAGAATATAAAATAGGGCACTGAAGGAGTCTAATTTAGAAGGAGAAAGGGCATAAATCTCCACCTCTCTCTGATGACAGAAGGCCAAAGTACAGCAGAAACGTTTCCCTGGTTGTAAAATGCTGATCCTGATATCAGAGAAGTTGTTCTGTTAAAGGCACAACTGTATCTAACCTCCGTACAAGTTTTTCGACTTTGTTTTCGGTATGTAACTGGATGTTGCGTACAGGGATTCTTAGATGATGAAGCGCCTCCGTTAGGGTCCACTCTGCTTATTGTGCTGTTACAGAAATTGTTTGCTGTTTTGGACTGGTGTCAGGCAGAATAATACTGAATAAGTCCCAGATGAATGTGGGTGGTGAAAGGAGAAAAATAACTTCAAATAAAGAGGGGTATTATCAACTGAGCAGCCAGTGTTGATCCTATGGTGCTGAAAAATGGAAGCAGGAAAAAGAGTCTTTTTTTTCTTTTTTTTTTTTTTTTTAAAAAAGATGGAAAATCTTAGCTGAAAAATCTGTTCTGACCAGAGTTTGGTAGCCTACTTAAACTCGCAGCAACTTGGCATTGGTGCAGCAGTGCTGCAAAGTATTGAGAAGAACAGAAGTACAAATGAGCCCCCAAAACTTGAGAGGATCCTCAGACTCTTTGTCCATTTAGGACAACATGACCTGTAGTGTCACTTGCAGCTGCTGGATCCAAGAGTATAAATAGTGAAAAGAACACTGATTTGGCCAGGATAAAATGTTCATTTTGGGTTTTTCCAACAGCTGTGTCGGGACTTAATCCTGGCAAAAGCTTCTCACATGTCCGTTTTATTCAGGCTCGTACTAAGCATATGGAATGACAATGTTCTGTAATGGAAGGGAAAAAAAAAAAGGAAAAAAGTAGTAAATTGAGAAATAGTGTGGATTTGGTGTCCCCTCAGCCTGAAGGAAAAACAGTTTGCTTGAACAGTATGATAGCAGTTGTTTGAGAAATTAAGTATGGATTTCCTTTGATTGTAGTTGAATCATGACATCTTACTAAATTTATCCAGTCTTGAGTGCCTGGTTTCTGGTTTGACATTTTCGTTGGATGGTTGGTTTTGGTTTTTTTTTTAAAAAAAAGGCTCTGCATGGCCCAAGAGATGATAGTTTTCTTATTTTCTGCAGGAAACTGTATCAGGTATCAAACCACCGATTCTTGCAGGTGCATACGGGCATGCAGGGGCCAGCAGCTCTTTCCCTAAAAGCACCATGATACAGTGGGTGGGTTTGAGCAATGCCAGTGATGGGTCTTTCCCATTTTCCAGGAGCAGACAGGGAGTAGGAAAGTTGGTTTTTGCATGGCTTGGCCATTAACTGCAGATTGCTGGAGTATCTCTGTGGATAGTTCTCAATGTTCAGTGAAATGCTGAGCAGAAGTACTAAATAAGAGTGTACTTCATTTATATGAAAACCTAGTCCAAAAAAATCTTTCAGTATAAAAGCCAAGTGGTTTGGAAGTACAACATGGCAGAAATAAAGTTGCCTCTGTCACTTGAAATTCTCATGCTGGCTATGACACTGTCATTAGTAATGAGCTCAAACACTCTATCCACCCCCAGTCTCCTTGTTGGGCTGGATGCTTCAAGGGGTATTCAGGGTTTCAGCTCGTCCCCCGTGATCTCTGTGTGGGCCCTGTGCCATACTTACTGCACTCAGCTCTGAGTAAAGAAATACGCCCTTCCTGGTGTGCTCGTCTGTGTCATTCGCCTCCCCAGTACCCGTGGGCTTCCCTGATGAGCACCATCCCAGCCCTGCATCCTGTTCTCCCCTCCCTAAGCTCCTCGCCTCCCGTGGTCTCCCGTCCCAGCCTCCTTCCCTGCGATTCGCAGTCCTGCTCCATGCATCCCACCTTCCTTTTCCTGTGATCGCCCACCCCTCTGCTCACCTCCCCTGGTTTTCATATCTGCTCTGCTTGTCCAGCTTGCCTCTTTTTTTGTCCAGCTCCCTGTTCCGTTCTCCCCTGCCCCAGGATTCCCCGTTTCCCGTGTCTTGCCTATCCCAGGCCACTCATCCTGTTTCTAATCCCAGTTTCAGTTCAGGTTTGCAGAGCTATTAGCGTTGGGGAATAGGGTTTTATAGTAGGAAGTGTTGGACAATACGAGGTGTAGGTGGGGCTCACAGCACCACCTATAATTTACAACATTGTTTATTTTTTTTTTAACTAATCCACCCTTAGGTCAGCAGTCCTGGTGCTGTCAGTTTGCAAATCCGTAGTCAGTGGGGTAGTCCTGTTCCCTCTGCTGATAGTGTGTACAGAGGGGTTGCTCATTTGTGTCAGAGATGGAGGATCCAACCTTAGAGAGACTTCGATCTCTATTTTAGTGTGACCTGAACTAGACAGCAAACAGTGTCTGAGATAATGTAGTTTATAGGGCTACTGAGCTGTCCCTAAAATGTTTAATGGTACGTGTAGTAATTGCTCTCATTTCCATGGTGAGAGGCTGTTCCTTTTTCCTTCCCTGTTGGTGAGAAGAGGGGAGACATACAAGTTCCTCAGTGATGATATGTAAGACATGAAAGTATACAGTCTGCAGTCACACCATATTCTGCATCCTCTAGTAGGTGCCCTCTGACTTGGTGTATTTAGACTAGAAAATGTAAAGAGCCTTTTCCTTGTGTAGCTCCATGGTTTTCTTGTATCTTCTGCCTCTGTTGCTAACTTCATGCCTCGTCTTTAATGATTCTGGTAAATGCCTCCACATCTAGGTGGGAACCTGATCACAGGTGTTTTGTTTTCAGAATTAGACTGGGAAACTTATACTGAATTGTTGCTTAAAACTGTAAGGTGCTGCCTTGGAGTATGGGAGGATGGACACCTTTGCTTCTTTCACTGGGTGCGACAGCTTCTGTCATAGTCAGTAGGCAGCTTCCAATGGACTTGGTGCTAGATTGAGTCATTTACTGGTGTGAATAACCTTATATTAACCTTTTAAAGACCTTAACGCATAGAGCATGCAGTTTATGAGTCTCTTGTTCCCTTGTGATAAAGTTCAAAACTTTAATCAGGTAACAGGGTGGTGTGTCTTCTTCCCATCACAAGAAAGTGCATGCAAACATGCATTGCAACAAATAGTGCAAAGGCAGATCTAGCATGCCTTGCTTCCTCTCCTGCAAGAGAAATCTGCAGTTTATTCTCTGCCACTGCTCCCCAAGCCATTTCAGCAGCTCGGTCAGCTGGGGGGTTCACTGGTGGTGGCTGATGCCTTTCAGGTACTGTGCTTCAGTTTCCCAGGCTATTGAAAACAGCTGTTTAGTCACAGCCCTCTGGGTCACGCTGTATGGGGATTTTCTGATGGTTGTGGTGACCTTGGGGGGGAATTAGACTGGATGTAATGTTTCCAGGAATTGGAGACGCCTGTGCCATTGAGCTGGTGCATGTTGCCGAATCAATTACTAGCATTGGCAGGATTTTGCTTTAGGGGAATCTCGCAGCTACATCACAGTCTTGTTATTAGTAGATTATTGTAAATTGGTTCTAATACGGAGCCAGATATTTGCAGGGAGGAGGGACCTTAAACAGTTGGTGTCTGTGAAGTATTTTCCCTATACGCAGCACTGTTGCAGGGCATACCCTGGCACTGTATCTCACTTTTGTTTTCAGGAAATTTTTACCAGCTCCGGTGTGGAAATACACATTTGGTGTAGAATTGTCATCCTCAGGTGAGAAATCGCTGTGTGGTGCCCTGAGCTCCTCCAAAGCTGCTGGTGACAACTGAAGCTCTCCTCATGGAGGTTTTATAACTTTTTCGTAATGCGTTGAATCATAGTAAGGGGACTTGGCACTTTTGTAACTCGGGCTGCTGCAGTGTAGGCCCCTGGTGAGCTTTTGCAGAGGGGCCTCCCAGCAAGACTCGCAGTTTTTACGTGCCGCCCGCGGTCTAAATCCAGGTCGCTGGCCTCTCCCGCACTCGTCGCAGTCAGGTGGCATGGAGCAGTCACAACACAACGTGCTCAGGCACTTTTAATTTATGACCTAACAGATTGTGAATGTGCCTCTTCGCAGGTGACGAAGGAGCGTGCTGTGACCCCGCTTCACCAGCACAAGCTTTGAGCCGCATGGTTTTGCTCTGCAAGATCGGGGTCAGCCTTCGGGCTGCTCCCCTCTTGTGCTTCTCCATTTTGTGCCAGTGCAGCATGGTGTTTTTGTGGGCCTGCTCAGCCGAGGCCCTGCTTAGGTTAGCACTTGCTTGTGTATTAGGAAATGCAGCCCCTCTAATTCAGTCGGTCCCTTCTTTACTGTGTTTGTAATTGACTGTCAAAGTGTTACATTTAATTCGAGTGCTGGTAGGGTTTTCCTCAAAATGCCTGTGTAGCATTAAGCCAGTTAGGAGTTACTAATGTAAATATGTTTACACAAAACCGAGGAATGCACGAAAGCTGGCATTGCTTAAGCAGCCAAAAGCAGTGTGATTATATGCTAGAGGGACACTGAAAATGTAGGTTGCCGGAGTGCGGCTCCAGAAGTAAATCCCAACCAGAAGCACATGCAGTCCCTGCCTTCTAATGCACGGCCTGTCTGCTGCTGCTGCTGAGGTGATGTCGGGGAGAGGGCTCAGGAGTCCGTGGGCATCCTTGTGGACTTTTATAGGAAAGTTTGAAATGCCGAAGAGAAGCATCGGCTGTATCTAAACGGGTCCTTCTTTCAGATTTTCCCAGGCGGTAGCAATATAGCCTGCAATTGGGGGACCTGTGTCGCTAGTGTTTCGTAACTGAAAGTTAGGCATTTTTCACAAGCTGTCCTATTTCGGGTTGTGAGTGTGGGCACACACACACCCCTCGTACACCNTTGTTTACTTCCTGTGTAAGTTCTGGGACATTCAGTACTAAGGAGCATGATACGCTTGCATAAACACTCCAGCCAGATTTATCTCTCAAGCCTGTCTTTCCTTTCCTGTCTTGGAAAGTGATTAATCTGCAGCACACATTTTGTTCTTTGATTGCAGGGCATTATTCTGTAATCATTTACAGTTTTGCAGAGCCGTAGCACTAGCTTGATGGAGTATTTCTGTCATGTAGCTGGCGCTGTCGGCTGAAGCTTTAGCTGCGTAACGCGAAGGCAGTGTTACCGTGCAGCTCTGTGTCATGTTAAAACTGTTTTCTTTTTACATTGCATGCTTTCTGCACATTAAAAAAAAATAAAATCAAATGTCCATATTTAAAGTGCAGGTAAGTGTCTCTGCAGCAATACGTGCTGGCGGTTGGTTTGTAAGTTTTAGAAACAGCGTCAGTACTGCAGCATGCTGGCTGCCAGCTGAGGTTTTCCGATGCATTTGTGGAGAGGTTTAAATAACTTTTGTTTTCCATGCTGCACATCGTGTATTGAAGCCTACGCCAGTTAGAAATCGGCAACCTGTGTAGATACAAGAACCTGTACTTACCACCTGGTGTCTGAGGAAAACGGAAAAGGAAGAGATTGAAGGTGAATCAGAAAATCTGTCCTGTCTGTACTGCATCGAGGCTTTTCCATGTGCCCTTTGTGGTCTTTGTTTGTTTTCCACATTTTCCAGTGTGCGAGGAAAGGAGGTAGGAGAGGTGACAACCTTGAGTTAACATGCTGTGTGGGTTGAGATAAGTCTATCAAGCAGAGTTCTGTTTGATGCATGTGTCCAAGCTGTAAACCACTTCTTCTTTCAGTAAAAAGGTGTGAAAAGTAGATAGAAAAAAATTGAAGAAAACCACGTGACTTTGGGTTCTGACATGTTGGTAAGTTTATTTTTGCAAGATATGTGCACCTTTCTCTCCTACAAAGAAAGAGTTTTTAATGCATCTGAAGCTGGTGGGTCTGGACCAATCACCCATGCCAATGAGTGTCTTGTTCCAAAGAGTCTCAGAGATCTGGCCTACAAACTATGTCAGACAAAACACTTCTCCGTCACCTTACGACCAACCAAAACCCCGTAGTTAAAAGGCAGAAGCCACACCACTGACGTACAGTGTGCGAAGAACAGGGAAAACTGAGGGCATTGCAGGTGCAGAGTGTCTGTTAACTGAGATGTCCAGAGGATCCCATGCCAGAAGTCAGGACAAAAAAAATCTTCCAACAGCCTTCCCTGTCAGTCTGACCTTGAGGGCAGGGCAGGGCAAAGGAGGGGGCTTTCCTCTGACTACAAATCCAGCAGTTGTTTTAAATGGGCAGGTGTCAGAAGAGTACCCTGCTCTGCCTTGGTGACCTGAGAGCGCCTGGCCAGGAGGAGCACCAGCCTCGCATCTCCAGTGATGGGCTTTGGAGCAGGGGGAACAGGCAGCGCAGACAAGCAGTGACATGGTATTTTTCTTTTAACCCCTGCCCCCTGATTTAGTGACGTATAGGGGTATCTAGAGCATCTGATCACAAATTTCACTTCTCCATCCTAGAAGTGCAATTTTCTGTAAAGTCCTCATGCAAATTCCTTAATTATAAATAAAGGGGAACTTAAAAGCAAGGAGGAGGAAGCCTAAGGCTCTTGTGAAACAACAGCTGTTTAGGAAAGCTACCAAATTGTGTAAGGAAGCAACAGGTTCAGAGTGTGTGTATTTATGGAGATATCCAATTGCTTGGTTGGTTCAACCCCAGGATTAAGGTAGCTGTCCTGTGGTTGTTGGAGGGGAATGTGCCACCTGAGATTGTGAATTTGCACCATCTCCACCCCAGTGGGATGAGGCCTTTGGTTAGATGGCGTTTGAGGAAGGGGCCAGCTAAATAACATTTTTCTGCAGTTGTGAATTAGTGCCAACGGCAAGAATCTTAGGAATAGGCAACTTTACTAAGTGTCCAAGAAAGGCTGAAATTACACCAACCAGTGCCAGCCACTTCCCGTGCTCTGCGTTCCCCCAAAACCAAATGTAGCTGCTGCTTGTCTCCTGACGTGACTTCAGTCATGCAGCCAATTTTAAGCACTGGTAAATGGGTGGAAGCGACTCCACACAGGAGGCAGAGCAGAGTGCAGTGCTGCTGAAACGCAGCCTTGTGGTGCTAGTGCCTGTGCCCACAGCTGGGACCTGCTGGGCTGGCTTGTGGCTCGGCTTCAGGAACTGAGTAATTCGTATCCAGTGCCCTGCGGTGGGAGCTTTGCTTTGCTGCGCTTGGACATGTGCCACGGTGTCACGGAGCCCGGGTTCAGCATCGCTCACCCCAAATCCCTTATCGCCTCAAAATGGTTTGTAGCAGTTGTAGTTGTTTTCCTTCAACAGCGGGAGGTGAACCCCATTAATCTCTGTTGTTTATATCACTGTTCATACAGAGTGCAGCTGCCCACAGAAAGATTTCTAGGACATACTGGGTTCAGTACAAAGGAGCTTCACACTGAAAACTTGAGGCCCCATCCCATCAGGCAGAAAGGAGCCTTTGCCTTAGTGTGGGTTAATTATTTGTTAATAGCTGGCTGAGTAGGCAGGACAGTCATGAACAAGGCATGAGGCTGCTCAGCTATGTCCAGAGTAATGTTTCTGAGAGTTAGGAGGGGTTTTCCTTAGCCCTCCAGAAGTGTCAGAGCTAATGTCATGCTGAAGTTATGAATCGTGCAAAAGCTTTGGGAGGAAAGGAAGCTTTGGTTTGAATATACTCAATTATGGAGGAATACATGCACTGAGAGCAAGATCCTCCTGAGTGGAACAGGTACCTCTAAGGGATGTTTTGGATAAGGACCAGGTGCTGGGAACATCTGTCTGAACATCCCAACCACTTGCTGGCTGAGTACAGTAAAGAGCTGCTGCTTGGAGCTCAGCTAAAAACTTAGTATGGCCAGGGATGTGGAGGTGTCCGTTCCTGCATACACCCCCCTCAGCTCGGTAACTGTGGTGTTAATACTTTTACCTTCCACACTTGTCATGGTGCGAGGGTGGATGGAAAGATGTGTTTGCTTGAGAAAGACCCTTTGCCAAGCTGGACGGGTGAGTTTATAAAGTGATGGTGTGGGTGTCAGTGCAGAGGAGCCACTGGCCTCCTTGTCATGCATCACATCAGTGGAGAACCCCTGAACCGTGAAAGCGTCCCAGAAGAGTGGAAGAGCCTGTTTAATTGCACACTACCATTTTATCCTCTTCCAGCGCAGCCAAAAAGCATGTGTGTTATTCACCCAAGGAGTTTGTTTTTAGACAGAGTAAGATACACGACTGTGAAGTGTAGCTGTTGTGCAACTGCACAATTTTTGACCACGATAGCTGCAGTTGGGTCAGATCTTCAGAGAGGACTTGTCCTGTGCAAGCCCCAGTAAGATACGTAAAAAACCCAGCAGGGACTGGAACCGGCACTGGTGGTATCTGAGGGAACAGCAGATGACAGGTAGCTCCCCTCCACCACCCCCCCTCAGCTCATTGCTGGCTTTCAGTCCTTTCTTTTCCCTAAACTGTGAGGCATCAGAGATCAAGTCCTGTTTATAGGTCACCCACAAGTGAAACTCGACATTAAATTCCAAACTTCTAACTAGGCTAATGTTTTATTTCTTTATTTCATGCTAGAGATTGGTTCTGAGTGCAGTTTTGAAAGTACCTCCTGTGCAACATAGAACGCAGCCCAGAGACAGGAAGTGAAATCAGAAATGGAGAAAAGTTATTTTAATCATAAATAGCTGCGGTAGGAAGGTAGATGTTTATATCTGCAGTAGTACAGTACCTACTGTGTGTATTTTAGGAGAACATGAGAATAGCAGCTGTGCTGAAGTACTTGACAGTGAAGGCAAATATAGTTTAGGTTAAAAAAAAAAAAAAAAAAAAAGAAAAGTTGCCGGGGAGGGTGGATTTGCACCGTGAAGTCTGTCGGTGTTATCTCCACCGCACAGCACAGAACAGCCTGTGACTCTGGCGCTTGTTAGCGAACGCGCAGTTCCCGTAACGGGATACGTCCCGCTTCTGTCAGCGTGGTATTGTGCTGGGGTAGACACTCCCCTGCCTCCCAAATTTCTCCGAGAACTGCAGGAGGCTGACAGCTTTATTTCTCCGAAGGCTGTCTTTTCTGAAGCATCGCTGGTTTTGCAGCTGATGGACCTGTTGAGTTTTCGATCTATAGAGCTCGGAAGCAGCGAAGCCACAGGCACTAAAACCAGAGCTCTTGCTCATGTGCCGAGGTCAAAAGGATCAAAACCTAAATTAAACTTGTCCCTGAAACTTGGCGCTGAATCACAAATTCAGGAAGTTGTACATGAAAATCAGTCTGGGCACTGTTTCTTTCTTAAGAGTTCTTTGGCTAAAAATAATGTCTTGCGCTATAGTTATAAATAATACGGGCTTTTTTTTTTTTTCTTCCCCCATCTAATTAAATTGTTACTCTTGCCACAATGAAGGGAAAGGGAAAAGATAATAACATGAATCTGGTTGAACAAGTATGTAGCTTGCAGGTTTCAGCTAGAGTGTTTGCAGCTGCAGCCGATGCTGAACCTCACACTAATGCATTTAATTGTCAAAATGAAAAGAGGGTGCTCTGGAGAGATTGGCAGTGGTTTCTGCATGTCCGTCATTTGGGAAACCCTCTTGAAAGCTCACCCGAAGCGGGTTTTTCCTGCGCTGTCAAAATACAGAAGAAAGGGATTTTTATCTTACGATTTTTTTTTTTTGAAGGAAACTGCAGTGTTTTTTGCAAAATTGTGGTTGGACCATACGATAAGAATTTTTGATGGACTTTGGTGTCTTACTAAAATGACAAGCAGTGGCCGTGGATAGCTGTGCCATTACAGAGAGAGGCACTCAGCAGGTTTGCCGTAGGTAAATAGTGGATAAAGCTGGAAAAATGAACTTCCCTGCATCGTGATCACAGCACCGAGATGCTCTTTGAAAGCTTCGTGGAAAACCTGGCCGTGGCCGTCTGCCTGCTGAACAGTAACGAAGCAGCCTGGCGAGACGGTACCTATCTCACCTATTGCTGCTTCTGTGTTAGCGTCCAGAAAAGTTTTGAGTGTTTTGCTGCTGGGATTTGTCAGCGGCTGCTGGGGCCTTTTAGCAGCGTTGGTGGTTTGCAGTGGATTGCAGGGGCCATCGGAGAGGCCATTTAACGCAGCGCGGCTCCTGGGAGTGCGCTGATAATGGTCAGTGAAAGCAGTAATCCCAGAGGCCTAAGGGGATAACGACAGGCAATAACATGGCTGCCAATCTTTAAGCTTAATCATGACATCTTTCAGGTGGCGAGAGGGGTTATTTTTCCCAGATGAGGCCATGGTGGGGGAAGAAGAAGGGTCCTCAAAAGCAGGGTACTGCGATGAGGCTGGCCTGTGTGGGTGATAGAGCTAGGCACGGGCTCAGAGATTGGAATTTGCTGTCACCCATGAAAAAGTGGCGAGGCAGCTGCGTTATTTCCCTGGCAGTGATGCAATGCTGGTGACACACCAGGACGGGAGGGACCAGCACGCTCTGTGACAGCACGGCATGTACAGGGTGTCAGCCGAGCAGTGCCCTGGCAGCTTCAGCTAGTGCCGGCACTTCGGGTAGGGCTTCATTTTCAAGCCAATATTTATTTGTACGTAACAGCTGGCAGCATGTTTTTGAAAGTAACACGTAGTTACTGCACATGTACAATTTCCAAAACACCACCTTTGCCCCTCCTATTTGCTGTGCTTTAAGGGTTTTAAGACTTTTTTTCTTTTTAAGTTTATTTTATTACAATGCAGTCAAGGCATTTACTAATTTCTCATTCACTTGTCAACTGCTCTGCAAGAGTGAAAATCTCACAGGAAAATGCTGTGCTGGGATAAGGTTGTAAACAGAAAGCAGAAATGCTAGTATTCTTTTTAATGGTTTACTGGGTAGTCCTGAAGTTGCCTGCTGCCCTCCAAAAGTTAGTGATGGCACAGGCAAAAAGAATACTGTAATATTGAAACGAAAGACCAGAAAAGAAGAAACAAGCATTTTTTTTAAGAAAAAATGCAAAAGGGGTGAGCAAGAAAGCTGGTGAGTAAGTGCGTGTGTTTGTTTAAGAAATTGAATGGATAGCAAATACTTTTCCATGTGTGTGGAAAATACGAGTTGGCTTTTGCAATGGCATTTTATGGGAAGAAAGATCAAGGGTTCAGGAGCTGAAATACTTATTCATAAAACGTAGGGAGCAAAGACAAGCTTCTTGTTGTGCTTCTGCGCATTTGCTCTAAGTCCAATCTAGCTGAATCACTTCTAGGAATGGAGTGGGTAACTGGATTTCCAGCCTCCTCTCCATCCTTGGCTTCTTTCCTGCGTGGCTGCTGCTGATTAGTACTGGTTGTACTGAGCTTTACGTGGAGGGTATGTGCCTGTCCACTTGATTGCTAAAGCTTTACCACCTTGGGATCTAGGCACAATCCACTTGAAACTGGATTAAAACAGCCAACTCGTTTTACACAGGCCTTTTAACAGCTATCAGGCAGCAAGCAGAAGCCGACCCGGGTGGGATTTCGATCTGATGCTGGGGAAATGAAAGGCCCTTCCCCATCAGCAGTCCCATCGCTGTGCTCTGTGTGTGGTTTCTGACAAAAGCAAACCCAACCCAACCATTTACCCCAGTGTCCGAGGTCTTCTTTCGAAAGGCTGAAGACGTACGGTCTGCTGCGTGAAGCCAAGCTGTGCCACAGGTGTAACATTTATTATTTTGGTGAATGTGATCTTTTATTTGTATCTCTGAAGAAATTTGGGGTTGGGCTGCACGGGCTGCTTGCCTGCAGGTTTTCGCCGTGCTGGCTGGATGATTTGAGCCCCATTCGGCTGCCAGGACGTGAATATAGGTCAGTACAGCAAGCTGGGCTCAGCCGCCGCGCCGTTCCGTGCCTGGCTTTGTTTAATCTGGCGCCTTCCCAGCTCGTCTTAAATATTGCTGTATGCCTGAAGTTGGTGCAGCTCGGCAAGGCTGCGCTGCAGAGGGGCAAGGTGGTTTTTTTTTTTTTTTTTTCCTTTTTTTCAGGAAGTGTAATGGGAAGGGNCAGTAAGTGTAATGGGAAGGGGAATTAAAATGGCTGTTCAGAATATTTTTGAGAGCTTTGAGAGGGCGTGAGCCCCTGTGCTTTCCACAGGTACCAGGAGGGATTGATGCTGCAACCAAGGACTAAAGTTTGTCCATCTGTCAGGAGGCAAAGGGGCTGGGCTGGTGCTGTGTGAGCTGAATTTGGCTCGGTTTGGTTAGAAAAGGCAGCCTCGGTTATCTTGGTGATGAATATAAACCCTTTTGGGTGTTAGCTAGCAAGTTCTAGTATTTAGTATTTTTGAAATTTGGTTCTGAAAGAGGCACAGTTTTGAGCTTGTGTTCTTTTTCTCCCAAAAGAGGGAAGTGGTTTTTTAATGGTGATCTTGGTCTGAAGTACAAATTGGTTTTTAGCAGCAAGGAAAGACCTTTCTAGAGGAAAAAGTTTCTTGGTAAAACTGTCACCTCTGCACTCTGCCATTACCCTGCATTTAAAAAATGGCTTGGGAGGGCTAACAAAGTTCATTAAAAGCAATTTTTTTTACCTAAAAAAAGTCCCTGTGAAAATGCCATAGCTGAAGGGACGCAAAACCCTCTAATGATTTTGTGGGGAGGAAAGAAAGTTTTTTTGTCATTTTTTTGTTGCTTTTAATCCTTAAATGTGATTCCCCTTCGCCCCTGGCTTTTCTAGCTCTGCGCCCATTTGTGTGTGTGTGCGTGTGTGGTTATCAGCCCAAATGTGGTTCCAGGTCCCTTGGGGCAGCAGCCTTGCCTTGCCTTATGGCTCTGACAGGGCTCCGCACAGCCAAAAAGATCCCGGCGATTTATGGTTACCACCCTGTTTTTATTGCATGCCTCTCGTAGGCTCCTCTGCTGAGGTGATGCTGTGCCAGATAAGAGACTTTTCTCCTGTTTTGGAGCAGCTGTTGTACCTTGGAGGTATTCGTGCTGCTGGGGGCTCTGGGGGTGGACGCTGGCAGGCTGGGCAGAGCAGCTTTAGCCAGGATGCTGACAGCTTTCCATCCCCTCTGCTGGGGTCCCCCCATTTCTGCTAGGGGCAACCAAAGAAAAAGGGTCTGTACTCCCCAGCACGCTGTTGCAAACACAAATAGGGGCACGCAAAGGGCCAGCGTATACTCCCTCCTGTATGTACTGCTCCATTGTGGTGGTGTATGAAATGCCCATCCCCATTACCTGTTCCAAAGTTGCTTCCCTCCCTTGCTGGCTGCCTCCTGGCTAGCCCCGTCAGATGGATATTTTGGCAGCCATAGCTTCAGCAAGGTTAGGGGAGCGCTTGCAAAGGCTGAGGGTCTGGCTGTCGCTGCAGGGAGTGGCCAATTGTAAAGGGGAGACGATGGGCAGCCTTTGGGGTGTGAGGACAGAGGCATCTTGGGCTGGCACGCTCCCCATGCAGTTTCTTGCAAGGCCAGGCTTCATCAGCGGATGTTGGCTCTACACGTTACCGGCCAAAGCCAAGGAAATATTTCACCCAGCCCTTACTGCTCACCTCAGTGAACTTGAGTCCTTTCCTGTTTAAAACAGCATGGATTAATGTGAAAATCGGCCAAATCAATGCCAGAAGGTTGCTGATGGCAAAATGATAATTAGTGGCTGCCATCTCTTTCCTTCTCGTGGGTGAAGGCCCTCCCCCCCCACCCCCACCCNCTCAGTGTGAGTACCAACACATTGGTGCTGGTATGCTGGAGTTGGGGTGGATGCTTAGGATGTGAGTGCTGTGTCCCCCAGAACTTCTATGGCCTTTTGGGAGACCTGCTGGTGGGGACTTCCCGTCTTCCTTAGGATTCCCCTCTTCCCGTGGGGCGATGTCCAAGTCAAGGACTGGAGAGCCATAAAGAGAAGATTGTAAATGTGTGTGATACTTCAATCAGATAGCATGTCTGTGTTTAA
The DNA here is from genome assembly GCA_013401275.1 of Pandion haliaetus. Lineage (NCBI taxonomy): Eukaryota > Metazoa > Chordata > Aves > Accipitriformes > Pandionidae > Pandion > Pandion haliaetus. The sequence continues at coordinate 25,567 of VYZV01044237.1, forward strand.
ATACCTTTTTGGCTGCAGGAACTAGCCTTTCGTGCCTAACGCTGTCATTTAAAGGAATAAATAGCAAGAGATGGGACTGAATTGTTTTTTAAGTTATTTTAAAGCTAGCCGACATACAGATGCTCCCAAGACCTCTGGCAAAAAGAAATTAAATTGTTTTTAATCTAGTGTATTAAGAGGATCAAAGGCAACCTGTCTTTTAGGAACCTTCTGCCTCTTTTTCCCCAACCACCTGGGGAAAGCAAACCTTTCTTTAGGAATTAATATTTCTTTACGGTGCTGGGACACAGTTGTCCAATCTTCCCACCTTTGCTATCTCCAGTCAGTACTTTGAGGGAGTTGTGTTCATTCTTTTCAGCCTGAGAGTTTGTTTCAAATTAGTGCTGTGCTTCCACATAGAGTCAACTCAGATCCTTCATCATTATCTCTAATACGTGAAGCAATTAAGATCGTTTGGTATTCTGCAAGATAAGCAAAATCCAAAGACGTTCCTCTCTCCTCCCAGCCTCTTCCACATTGTGCAAGTGGTTTCACTCAGAGGCCATGCGTTTTGGGAGGTTTTCTGACTTCCTTGCATGTTGGGCCAGCAAAATTTAAATCCTAAAGGTTGAGAGGCAACTGCCTACGTGATCTTGCAAGTGTTGCCAGGTATGAGGTGATCCTACCGGGCCATTTGAAGATGGAGGATGTTGACATGGTCTCGCAGGGTGTGATTTACAGCTATCCTCCCTCAGGCAGGAGGTACCAGTGTGAACCAGAGAGCCAAGTGACCAAAAGGCTCTGTTCATTGCAGAGTCCAGGCAGGTAATTCAAAAACCCCAATGTTTCCTTTGCAGTATCTTAAAAATTTCATTCTGTTGTAGGCAATTAGGTATATTCAGAACAAACCTGCAATGGGCCACATACTTGGTGCATAATTTTCCTAAAGCAAATATTAGTAGGTTGCCATTACCATTGGATCACCATTTTGGTGAGGAGCTACTTCTCCGTACCAGAATGAAGATGAATTAATAATTGTATCGGTGCATAATATGCTAGGTGAAATGGTTCCTCCTCAGCAGAAATTGTTTCAGATTTAATGGAACAGACTTGAGAACAGTTTTATAAACGCCTTGCTTATTTTAGGTATTTCTCAGTGGTTAGGTTTATTTGCCCTCCAGTAACCTCTCCCTTTTCTTTGTCTCCAATGATTATTTTTGTGTGGGGTTGTTTCATTAGCCCTGTGCACATGGTGGTCATAGTTTGCTGCCCGACAGGAGTAACTTGGATTCTAAGCAGGAACAAGGGAAAATTAATTTGTAGCTGTATACTTGTCATTTTGATTTTATCCAAATACAGATGCAGGATTATGCCAGAGAAGCATTTAATGCAGGTTTAATGCAGGATGTTCTTCTGTGTCTTCTGACTCAGAAAGGAGGGAATGAGAATTGAGTTAATGCCATAATGTGACATTAATTTTGGACAACAATTCTGTTTTTCCACAGACTCTTAAAGAACAGTGTGAACAACTTTCCCAGACAATAAAAGAACATATTGAGATTTTTTTTTT
>VYZV01044237.1:32435-46954 GCA_013401275.1 Pandion haliaetus
TTAGTGCACTTTTGTCTTAAGGTGCACTAAGAAGCCTCATTTTGCGATGCTTTTGTGATTTATAAGCTATTTCTTCTTTAGCTTGTCCTTTGCAGCAATGTGATAATATTTGTATAGGTTTTGGTAGCTACAAAATGTAATTGAGTTCCTAGCACATACAGAGTAGAATTAATAGATTTTAAAGCTGGAGGGACCCATTATGCTCATTGTCTGACGTCTGTGTGACATACAGGACATTGAATTTCATCTAATAATTCCTGCATCAAACACATAAATTCTGGCTGAGCTTGAGGGTACTTTAAAGGCATCCAGTCCTGATTTAAAGACATGAGATGATAAAACTCTTGGAATTTTTTCCAGTGGTTCATTACCTTTTTTCTGTAGGAAGTTTGGTACTGCTTTTCCACTCTGAATTTTTCAAGCCACTGGGTTCTTTTGTGTTCTGTTTTCATGTGCTAACTTCAGCCGATGTCTGCTATCAGGCATCTTCGCTTAGTGAAGGTACATGTGACCAGGTCACTTCTTGGTCTTCTCTTAGATAATGTGAATCAGTTGGACTCCTGCCCTCCCTGAAAGATGTGTCTTTTAGGGCTTTACTGTGGTAGTCCTTTACTCTTCTTAACATAATTTATGTAAGTATTGCTCATTATGGTTTGGTTTGGTTTTTTTTTTTTTTTCTATTACAGGCCCTCTTAAGCTTTTTGAAATAATGGAATTCTGTAAAACCCTATTTATTGTTCCATCAAGTACTAGTTCCACATCCATCTGTAGGCACTACAAAGTATAATTTGTGTTTGGTAGGTCTGGAGGCGACTATTTGTGCACTGAGTAACTGAGGAACTGTCTATTTTTAGCCGCTCCAAGAGTCGAGAGGGTTGGCTAGTCATATGCTAGATAGGTGTGCCAGGTAATGTGATGAGAGACATGTATGTCACATTTCAGAAAATTCTCTCTAACTTCTCTCCCCCATCCCTTCCCTGGCTGAGAACAGTTACCTGGAGATTGATAGTTCAGCACAAATTTTAAGTCTAACAAATAATAATTATGTATAGCAAAGGCCAGTCAAGCTGCCCTCTCTAGTGTCAAGTGTTGTATACACTAGACGATGAATAAATTGCTTCTCACAGCTAGGGATTCAGGATCTTTGAATTCAGTTTGATTGTGAAGCTAAAGGTATGAATGTGCTTTCCTTTTGCTCAGTAGCCTGCAGTGCTGCTACTCCATGTGTTAGTGTCTGCTCCAGAGCATCTCTGCAGTCTCGATGGGAAAATTAGCTCTTATCTACAAATAACTTTTTTCCTAATTGTGACTTTTTTTTTCAAAGATTTTTGTTTACATGCGACATAAAGGAACAAATATTATTTTACGCAATTAGTGGAATTCAGTAGGCAGAGGTTAATGGAGCAGGCTTGGTGGATGGGATTTTCAGAACACAAAAACCTCCCCTCTGCTCCCCAGTGTCCCTGAGCTGCTGGCAGCAGGAGGGACCATCACCCTGTACACTCCTTCCTCTCAGCCTCTTCCCCACAAACCTGCTGTGGACCACCTGTGGTTACTGGGCTAGAGGGACCACTGGTCCCACCGAGTGTGGGGGAATTTATCATGATGGTCCTATATCACAAGTAGAAATTAAATCAAAGGTTGTATTTACTGGTGGATAAACCAGCCTGTTCACCATAAACTGCAAGACTCAGTACTATTGGCCACTTCTTCGTCTTCTATTATAACAATTCATATGAATAAATTAAGTGCTTTAATAATATTCCGGAAGGACTTACAGGGATGAGTATGTTACTGAACAGAGAGATTAGGGATAAATATATTACTGAAGAGAGAAATTTCAAAACTCTACGTTAGATGTTCATGAGGACGCACACTGCCCTTTGCTCTTCAGATTTAACTATGAGGCTTGGAGCATCCTGTTGTTGCACAGACATGTCGGTCAAGTCTGTTTTCCTATCTCCCCTACCTTCAACAATCATGGGGTGGGCTCCAAATCTCAATCCGGAGTCAGTGGGCCCTGTGTAGTCAGTGGAAGGAGAGACAGGATGATTCCTCATACCCATCTTATTGTCAGCTGAGGCAGTTGTGACCCCTAGCTTTGTATGGACACCTGACTTTCGGGTGGCCAAAGCTGGTGGTAGGAGGAGACCTTTTCCCATGTTGATCGGGAGTTTATGGGGGCAGAACCCTCCTTGTGTACCTGCCTCTGCAGAGACTTTCTCTGTAGCTTGACATGCAGCTGCACTCTGTGGGATTGGGGACAGGAGCTCTCCTCTGCCTTTTCTTCTCTCTCATCTACTTCAATACCTCCTGAAAAGTGTTTGCAAAGACACTTCATAGTATTTGAGTCTCTTCTCTAGCTCCACAGCTCCATTGGTAGTATCAGTCTTTGTAACTGGAGCCTCCATGAAAGTTCATTTCTATTAGAAATTTTCTTTCACTAATACATTTTTTTATTCACTATTAGGTTTTTGTGTTAAATTGAATTTGCTTTGTGGATTTTTGTTTGCTTGGTATTGTAATTGAATATATTTCTTCCCTCAGAGTTCTAAAATCCCCGCTTCCCTCTCTACACCTCTCTGTAGGGAAAGATAGATTTCTTCACCTGCCCAGATATGCTAAGTGTTTTGTTTTGATTTAAGTGGAAATAATGTCCTTTTTCTGTAGTCTTCATCCATTTCCCTACTCTGCTGTGCATGTGATGAAGAATTTAGCCTTTTGCAGATGCAGGAACTGCACCTCTTCTAAACCCACTGAAGCTCCAGCCTCCATTTTCTGCTGCTTTTTATTTCCCTGTTACCTTGCATTGCAGTTTGCATGAGGAAGTAGTGCTGAAGCTCTCGAAGAAGGGAAATGGTGAACCCCGGTGTAGCAGAGCCACTTGCAGAAGGCTGCAAGCCCTTTTACCAGCGAGGTCAGCAGCATGTTGGGAACCTTTTCTACCTGCATGAGGGTGTCAATAAAAAGTCAGGAGACAGAGTGTAGTATAAGGTGGTTTTTTTCAGGCATTGAAGAGGGAGCTGCTGTTTGTGTCATGTCTGGCTTCTGTTCCTTGAAGGTTAGCCATGGGGAGGGAGGTGCTTGTATCCACTGATGGTTACAGTGCGGTCTCCGCGCAGGGAAAGGCGTAGGCGTCTTCTCTCACTAGCAGGCCACTGGAAGCTCCATCACAATTTTGGTTTGCTTCTGTCTTAATCTAAATCCACGGCTTTCCAAGTACGTGGCACAGGGGAGGTTACTATGGGTCACTTAGTTTCCAAGTTTGGTGAAGCTGCTGTGTAGCGCTTATTAAGGGGATGGGAGTATAACAGGTAAGCCAAGTAAATGGATTAGCCGTAAGCAGTCCTATTGTTGGCACTGCCTGGAGATGGGTTGTGAACCAAGCAGGCGTGTCTTGCGAGCGATATTCTTTTATCCCACAATTACAGAAGAGCAGCATAAATAGAGTGGCCTACATTGAAATGATTCCTGGAGGAAAGAGGCATTTAAAGCCAGGGACGGTTATGGGTACTTGGAGCAAAGTGTTCAACCACAATACCCTTTCCAAGAAGAAGGGGAGGGGAGAGGGGAAGGAGCATTAAGCCAAGCATCTCACTCTCTGTGCATCTGTGTCTTAAGTGCTTGAGATGTTAGAGATGAATGATTCCTTCGAGGCACGCAGCGCTGCTGTTGTCTTTAGGACCTCCACGGAGCAGCTTTTACCTTTAACTATTTTTAGTGGTTGGCTACTGTTGGCTTGAGGGGGAGTTACATGAGGAGGGTTGCTTAAGAGGGTGCCTTTGTGTTTTGTTAACAAGACTGGTTGGGGAGGGGTAGAAGCTTCGTACGCTGGTAATGGTGCATGTTGACATGTTCAGAGAAAGCATCACTCTGCAGCACAGGAGTTGCTAATAAAAATCACGGTTTGTGCCTGTAGTCCCTGTCCAAGAAGGATATTTAGCCTTTGAGTCCTCTCTGCCCTAAACACAAGAGAACATGGCTTGTCCATGCCGGTGGAGCAGGCGGGACGCCCGCCTACGCTGTGCGGTGGCAGCCGGAGTGTGCATGGGACGGGAGTGCCGGCCGGCCGGTGTTTGTCCCCAGGCAGAGCCCTGGCTCTGGAGGGCGAGCTCTCCTTTCCTCTGCTCTGTGGCTTGCTTTTCAGCAGAGCAGCTGGGGCAGATTAGTTTTCGCTGAGATACAGCATGGTATGCTTGGTGGTGTGTTTTTTGGTGTCTCCCCCCAGCCTCCTGGCAAGGTTTGCAGCATTGCAAGTGTTTGGCGGTGTAGCTCACTGGGATCAAAGATGCTCAGGAGGCTTAGGATTGTATATTTATGCATTTGTTCATTACCTACTATTGTCACTCATGTTATCTAAGATTACTTTAACTGAAAGAGCTTCGGCAAAACAGTCATCTCTGCAGTTTTCTTTACTGTGTCCTCTGCACGCCAGGCCTCTTTCAGGGGAAGCGATCTTACCTGGAGCTGCCTCCCCACCATCAGCTCCTCTGGGCACTACCGCGTCCCCTGACATGTGGGCACCCAGCAAGCAAGGGCTGTGTGTGCCCAAGGTGCTCTCTGCGGGTGAGGGAGGAGAGGGTCCTCCACATCACAGCTCATATCTCTCTGCTGGGTTGAATCGTACTCTTGAGGAAACTCGCTCCACTCCCCATCTTTCCCATTATGGCACTTAGGTACCACTTAGCTACCACAGATGTCTAAATCTGGTCCCTTTAGCTCGGAAGAAGACTTCTTTCCCAGTCCTAGCATCAGTCTGGGCTTTCTACCCGAGTAAAACAAGCCCTTTCAGGTGGGCTGAACGGAACTATAAATACACAAGAAGTTCTGGGCAGTTTCTGTCCCACCCCTGCTCNGATAGCAGGTCTTTGATGAAGATAAAAAGACGTTTTCTATTGTGTGCATTAAAGCCTGGGCAAGGTAGATGACTTCCATGCAAACCACATTGTTTGAAGTGTCCTGCTGTTTCTGCCAGGTGGAGTTGCAGGAATTAACACAGTTTTATCACCTAGAAAAAAATCTTTTGCTATCTGCAGGCAAAAAAAGATTCTGGGAGATAGAATAAAATCTCAGGGGCTTTGTATGTGCAGACTAAGGCTGTTTAGAGAATATGGTAAGTGTTAAAGGATTGCAGGGACTTGTCCTTCCCTCTGGCACTTCCCTCTCCCCAGTGTAAACCCCGTTCTGCAAAGACTTGGGCACAGATATCTGTGAATCAGTCAAGGGAGCTGGGGGGAAGCAACATGCATCCAGAAAACGTGTATTTGGGACCAGCTCTTCCTCTCCTCTGCCTCACCCTCTGTTTGTGTCCATTGTCAGGGACTCCAGAGCGATCTGGGTCTGTGGCAGATTTGTTTCCACGTGTAAACTGAAAAATTTTGCAATTTCTTCAAGTGCATATCTATCTTTTAATGTTTCTTCTACTGAGTAATAGGATTGAAAGTCACAGCGGCGATTGAAGCCAAGTTAGAAATAGATCCCTCGGTCCCAGACCTGGCACGAAGGGCAGCCCGCAGCATTGCCCTGACACTAAGAGGGCCCACCGGTGTTTTGCTGGAGGATGTGTCTTCCACAGCTACTGCCATGGGAGGTAACAAGCTCCGTCAGTAGCTTGTGTTCATGAAACTCCCTTAGAAAGCTCTCCGCTGGTACAAGGGAGGTGGAAACAGGCTAGGTGTTTTCTAGTTTAGCTGTTAGCACAGGCAGATTTTAGGATAAGAAAGAACCATGTAGCTGTGTACCGTATCAATTTATCCAAAACTTCCTATATCAGATTGGAGTTTGTTGGAAATACAACAGGTTTTTTAGAAAGTCATTGACTTTAAACAGTTAGTCTAATAGGATTACTCATTTTCTGATGCATTTGATTTTAAATCTTTGTAAATCTCTGCATGGCTCATTTCCCCCTCAAATTATTTTTTTTTTTCCATGTGAAATATTCTACAGTTATACCACACAGAATTCATATTTAAAGCAGTATGGAAATAATGCAATTTGAGTATGTCCAGTTTTCATTTGATTTTTTTATTTAAAGGATTTCTATTAATGCAGATCTTAAAATACCATGCAACACTCTGCAAATACAGGCATGAAATGACTGTGCTGCTGAGCTCCGTGCAATTCGCCAGCGAGGCTGAAGAGCTTTCTCAGTGCCTTGCAGCAGGTCAGAGGAACTACTTCAGCTGCATTCTTCCGCTGCCATTTCTGTGATTGCACATTGCTTCCACTGTAGGAATGATAAAGTGGTATTTCACATAATTTTGCTCCTTTGGCAGTTCTCACAGAGAACTTTGTGAAGCTGCAATGATCCATTTGAACTCCACTTCAAGTGTTGAGCGTGTCAAAGAGTGGGTATGTGCCATCAGTTTTGGCCTCATTTTATGTGGAGGATTGATGAGTTTCATTTCAGGAATGTTAATTGAGTCATTTGAGTTCAGGTATGAACTCTTTGCATAACTGCCTTTCGTCGAGGGAGTGAATTCACGTGACCCTTGCCTGTCCCTCCTCACTTGTGTCTCTTTTTTCACCGCGGCCCTGCTCCTAGCTTATTCCATAATCTAGATTATGGCCAAAGGCAAGACCTACATAAGCATATGGTGCATGTTGCATGTTGCATTATCTGAAGTCATGAGGGTGTGATTAATGGGCTTAGGGTTTTAATTTGGCCTCTCTTGCTCTCGTGTCTCTGTCCAGTGAAGTTGCAAAGCCTGACAAGTGACTGCGGGGTGCACACACCAAGTGCTGAGGTGACATGAATTTCCTTGAAGTGCTGGGCAGCTGCCTGAGGTAAACCTCTGCTGAGAGGACGAGGAGGGGGCTTGCTTCAAACTGGCCACCTGGTTTAGACGGCATTGTTTTGTCAGATCTTAGTGTCTCAAAGCAGCTCTGTCTCTGCCTTCTGAGCTGCAGTGGAGAGAGCAGGTGGTCTAATTAATGGGTCACATCAAATGACAGCAGTTCCCTTTCAGGTGTTGCTTGGCCTTGTAGAGTGGTGTAGAGGCTGCAGGTTGTAGGAGGGAACTGCTCCCAGCATACTTGCTATGATGGGTTTCAACAGATACTGTTGAAGAAAAGCATGTATGAGCTGGACCAGGGAATAAAATCCTCGCTGCATTGTCAACACCGTTAAAGCAGAAGTCCGATCTGCCTTGTGAATTTGTCATCTGGAATTTGAAGGTTGTACCTTCTTCATCAAATTTAGTGCATAAAATGATTAGTTAGTGCAATACATGGCTGTCCAGGAAAAATACGGTAGGCGTCTGTCCTGCACACATAGCAAGAGGCACTGGCTGGCCTGGCAGCTCTCCATGCTAGAGAGACGGGGGCTTTATTGTGCTGTTTGGCACAGTGGGAGAGGATGAGTAGATCAAAGCAGCAGGTGCAGAGGCTCCTGTATCTACACTATATTCAAACCGAGCATTTTATTCCAGACCAGATTTAGTCCGGTCCTTTGGACCAAATGGCCCCACTGCATGTGTAGGTTGAATCTGTCCAAGCAACCACTTGTTTCAGATCCTTCAATCTCCGTTAAAAGGACTGGAGGGCATTTCGTGCATCCCTGGACCTAAATTTCCCATTTAGTTTTCTCTGAAAGGAATCTAGTTTAGGCCCAGCAGAGCCACCCCGTGAACCAAGCCAGCTTGCAATGGGAGGGATGGCCGGGGGAATTGCTTCAAAACTGCTCTGGACCACCCACTCATATGGACACAGCCAGGGTGATCCTAACTGGAGGTTTAGGAAGTCCAGGTTCCCTTTGCATCTCTGGCACCAATGGGTGCTGCGTGGCTGTTGAGAAGCCACGGCACCTCAGACTGCCCGATCTGCTTCAAGTAGGGTTGTGTGAGCTCCCCAAGTGAAACCTGCTTTTCATCACAGCTGAATTCTTCCTAGCTGCTGGGGTTCTCGTAAACATTGTGTGTGTTGTGGGAGATGGGGACCTTGCACTGCATTCATCTTCCATGTTGTTGTCTTTGCTACTTTTGCAACAAACCCCACACTTCATTCATAAAATAATCTTGAACATGCAGCCCTGAGTATGGGACATGCTTGTCAAGGTATTGCTTGCTGTCAGCCATGCTACCTTGATGATATTTCAATGGCAATAGAAAGATTTGTGTTTACTTGTAGTAACTCACCTTAGAAGCAAAAAGAGGTGAAGCTTCAGTTTCCAGCCAGCTTGCTTAAGGTAGTGAAATTAGCTTTGAAGATACAGAAATTGAGGCTGTATCTATTTTGTCCATGGTGTGGTGTTCAAACAAACTAAATGAGAAGCTTTGTTCGTGAACTGATAGTCAGAATTTTAAGTTTTTATTTATCTTGGAAAGATCTAATGGTTTGTTTTTAGTAATAACAATTCTGCTAATTTTTATGTTAGGCGGCCAAATGTTGTTGGCTTAGATATCTGTGTCCCTCAGAACTGCTGTTTTTAATTTTTGGATTTGGAACAAACCCAGCATCCAAAGTTAAAAGCAAAACTTTTCTCAGCAGGTTGAGACAAAAAAGAAAGCGATTGTATCACAGAATATATGCATTTAACAGCCGAGGTTTTTGATTCCATGGTTACAACAACAAAACAAAAAAACCCACTCATATAGCCAGTTGGTGATTTTATTGTTCAAGTCGGATGGCCTTTCTTAAAATGAATTTTAATGGATAAGCAAGAAAGAATGTATTGCTGTACTTGTGCAACTGAAGTTTATGAAATAGGATTGGAAAAATACACAGAATAATTGGGCACATCCTGTACTTAGTGAATCACCGAGCTAGTGCAATAAACATTGCTGCGTTCGGGAATTTAGATCTATACCCTGCTTTTGCCAAGAACATTGGGAATTGCTTGGGATCGTGGATGATCCGTAACGCAGGCTACCTGAACCATACCCTGTGCAAAGATTTTTCTTCTTTGCGTATTTCATGTTCTGAGGTAATTTTTATTTTCGTGGCACAGGCATTAGTCTGTGACACCTCGCATCTTTTTAGACTAACTCGGTAGAACCTAGGAGACAAACCAGGAGCCATACATAGCAGGACCTCTGCAGGCATCGGTATGGTAAAGCAAAAAGATTCCTGAGCACCAAAGTATGTGGTCTAACCAACATCTTCCTTCAGAGAAACAGTCTTTTGTCTTCAAAAGTCAAAACAAAAGCTACAGACGTTTGATAGCTTCAATATTGTTTGCCAGATAAGAGGGCTAAACTTGTGAACATGTTTAAGGAATTACTGAATTTCCAGAAAACAGTCTGTTATTTAAGGGACATGAGAACCATTACGAAGCCAGAAACAAACACAACATCCAAATCTGCTCTTGAATACGCACGTGGCTCTTGCAAATTCTGAGCGCGCTGCACATGCACAGGCTTAATGGGATCCTGATGGAAACCATCCAGGGCTGGAGTCTGGCTCCTGGTGAAACTAGGACTGCTGTCTGGCTAGGACTGACGTTCAGGTCTTAGGCAAACTGATGGAGATGGTTTTTTCCCTCAAGGAAATATGTGTTTAGTCGTCAGCCAGAAAGACAGGATGGCTTGCGTGCAAGGCTTTTGCAGCGTTGCTTAGTGTTAGTGCTGAGCTTCTTCCATCTTTACTTCCCCAAATCATGATAGTCCTTCTAAGGAGATACTACTGTTTTTCGCAGTAGCAGAGTGAGTGAACCAGGTGTAAACTGAAGGCTATGCTCCTGTTCTTTCACCCTGCAAGGACAGCTGCCATCCAGGAGATGAAAACATCATGCATTTCTAGTACCATTGAACTGAAAGGCAGAATTTAAGTTTTCAGTCAAAGCAGCCAGTAGTTTCTTCAAGTGTCTGCAAACATGGATTGATAAGTCCCCAAAGGGTCTTTTACAATTCTGCTTCATCTAGGGAACAAAAGCCAAGAAAGTAGGAATAGGTTGGAAAAGTCTCACTAGCCCCAGAAAAGTGCTTCTGTTTGGAGTAGCAGGACAGCCAGAAAGAAATGGTATCACCGAAATGTCTATGTTAACAGAATTTCTGGAGGTTAAACTTTAACAGCACAGCCTTTTTTGTTAAAGATGTAGCCTCTCTTAGGGGAAGAGAGCAATGGATTCAACCAGCAGAAAGTGCCTGCTGGTCTTCTTGCCCTCTTGGATAAAAGCCATAAAGGTTCAGGATGTTCCTGGGGAGGGGAAATCAATTCCCTGCACTCCTCAGTTCAATGCAGATGCAGCCGTGGCCGTACAGTAAGTGACTCATTCTGTGGCCATCTTTCTAATAATGAAACTATTACGTGCTACATCGCCCATTCAGGCATTTTGTTTTCTAATTCTCTACCCCTGGTTCCCAGAAACATGAATAATGAGGCTTTTAGCAGAGAGGTGGAAACGCTCCCCGAGACACACCGCCAGGGCAGGACATGCTGTTGGTTGACGCTGTGGGTAATATTAGGGATACGGGGGCATAATTGGCTTGAACTTTTGCTCACCCCTAAAATTAAATCCAAAGCTTTTTTATCAAGTTCAGATAAGGTCCCTGCCTCTATTTGACTCCCATTAGAGCTCTGTCCTTCTGTGTAGCTCCTGGTGGTGTCTCCTTCCTTCTGCTTGGGGTTTCAGGTGGGAATGGCAGCATGTTGCAGATGCAATAGTTGAACCCTGGCCTACAAAATCCAGCGAGCTCAGATGATAAGGAAAGGCAGTTTATTACTCCGAGAGCTGCCTTTCCCACATCAAGTAGATTTGCATCAGGCAATTGCATGAATCAGATCTTGATCTTCATTACTGCAAAGTACAGGAAGGAAAATCCCATTTCTGAGAGTCTTTCTACTGTACACAGATCCAGATGTAAAGCACTGCTCTGTGCACAGCAAACGGGACTCGTATGTATTTTATTAATGTAAGTGTAATGTAATTATTCTCTTGTCCAGCTGGCAGGTGGTGTTTTCATTAAGAAGTGAATAATCTAAGCTATAGGCTCTGTAGAGGGGGATGAGTATGGAGGAGATTCAGGTCATCTGCTGTGGGACCATAAATAGAAGCTAACAAGGGAGCCCTTGCTGTCCTTGTCTACTAAAACTGAAAATCCGTTGCTTTTATTTTTCCTTTAGCAGACTGCTTGCAAGCTTAGAAGCTAGTCTATTAATGAAATCTTTTCACCATCATGCAGTTTAACTCCTCATTTATGGTAGTGGCTGGAGGCACAGTGTGAAAAAATAGGTGTTATATAAGAGAACAAAAACTAAGACCTTATATAAACCACTATGCATAGGAAGATAAGATGAAAATCATGCTTCTGGAGGTGCCAGGTGTGTCTCTGGGTATGAAGTACTGTTTGAAAAAGATACATGGATTACTTAAGGGGTTTTATTCATGCAGAAGGTCCTGATTAAAAAAAGCAAAACAAAACACACACAGAAGAAGAACAAGCCTGAACTGTCCTCCAAAAAGTTTTGAGAAGTGTGGTGAGTGGAGCTTTCTAAAGGAAATCTGGTTGCGCTCTGACCGTCTGTGTGGCATCTTCTGTTTCCAGACAAATTTTTCTGATGTCCGCATGGAAACGGGAGCAATTTCCTCTTTCCATGTCCTAGCAAGACTTTTCTTGGCACAAGTGACAGCGCAAGGCCTAGTTTGAGTTTTGCCCTGGAAAGATATAAATATCCTGGCCCCGTCCCAGGAACGTTCAAGCAAGGATTAGGTTTTATGTTTTATCTGGTAACGTTCAGGGAGACCTATCAGGGTGACCAGGCTGGGAGGGGTGTTCATTTAGTAAAGTCTGTAAGTGAAGAAAACTGAGCTTTTAAAAAAATTATTATTATTTCTTATTCTATCATTTTAAATTTAGGAGGGGATGCTGAAATGATGCTGTGTATCGTTTCTTCATGTATGGTGTAGGTATTGCCAGGCAGAAAGCTAGAGATTATTGTTGCCCTTTTGTAAAGACACAGATTTCCATTCAGACAGGCTTGTTCTTTGTCAGAGGATCCTGCTTATTTTCATTGCCAGTAAAGCTCAGGTTCAGTTGCTGTTCAGCCAGGGTGGAATGCGGTGGCTGCCACACCACCACTTCCAAGGAAACACCTCAGAGGGTGCTCATTACCCTGGCTGCCGATAATGGAAAACTGAAACCAAACCTGAGCAACAGCCCCTTGAAAACAGCTTTAGAGGCTGGGTGCCAAACAGTTTAGTGTTGTCTGGAGGTGCTAGTGTGATCCCTTCTCATTAAAGATGCTGCTGAGCTTCTTTCTTTTGTGGGTACTGAGAATACTTGAAAGGAGATGTTTAACTACTGCCCAACTTAGTACAAGGAGCAATGGGAGTAGAGACAGTAAATAGAGCATACCCAGCAAATGGTGAGCTAGAGCTTTGCCAGGCTGTGATAGAGCATGGGTGACCCTTTGCCAGACGTGCTCTTTATCCCCCAGACTTCACGAGGTGTTATCTGGGAAGGCTCGCTATGCAGACCAGTCTTTACTCTAAGCCTCCTTTGATACACTTTGCTTGGGGGGTTGGGGTGGGGTGGGGTGTCCATGGTTGCTGCAGGAGTCAGTGATCTCAATGTTTAACAGTTTTATTGTTTCAAGTGAGAATCCACTTCTCTGAATGCATCAAGCCTCAGCCATTTGTATGTATGTGTGAAGGTCAGTGGACTTGTCAAATATCCTATTGTAAATCCTGTCACTAAATCAATTTCTTTTAATTAAAAAAAAAAATGCACTGCTCTTCAGAAGAAGTGCACCCTTTCATCTGGACAAAACCCATTATATCCCAACACAAACATGATAGCCGTGAGCTCTCTGCTAGTCTCATGTTGGTTGCTGTCTCAGCCGGTCCGTTTGTAGTTTGGATATGTTGGTGGTCAGAGGGGGCTGCGTTTTCCCTTCCTCTGAAGGAAGTGGCTACTGTTATTACTCTGTCATCATCTAACTTTGCAACGTTAGAAGCAGAAAAAGTCAATAGTGGAAAACAGGTAGCCACGCCAACAGGTGAGAGATGTTCGAGCCCCTTCCTCGCTCCTCCTAGTGCCTGCATCAGAAGCATGCAGAAGTCTGACAACAGCTAAGAGCACGACAGGATTTCACATTCATTTAGTAATTCCCTTGGGGTTATACTCTTAGATGACTTAATGACTTAGTGTATACCCTGTCTGGAAGATAAGCAGGCATAATTCATTGCAGGCAGGTCATTTATCCTTTGAGATAACCAGCAACTACACGCCATAGGCAGCAGGGAGATAAAGATACTATACATCAGCAGCAGTAGTTCAAGGTTTCAACCTCTCCGCCTCCTTCTGTGACCCAAAAGTCATTTGCAGTTGATTATTCAGCCATTTGCTTTCTTTAGAGAGAAATACACTGGCACTGGTTGGCTGAAGTAAGTACATGTTCCATTCTGCCCGTGCCTTTCAACGCAGCTATAGCATATCTCTACCTGGAAGTAGGCATCCTCGTGTCGCCTAGAGGCTTTATGGCTGCATTAAATGCTGGCTTTGAAAACTTACTGTAAATTGATTCCAGTTTTTCTGGTGTTATTTAAATGGTGAGTGTTGTTCACCTACTGCTGGGGATGCTTGCACATTGTTAATTTTCAATTTCAGTCCAAGAGAAGCCTTTAGGGGTCTAGTTTATGTATTAGCAATATATATGGTCCAAACTGAGGCACAAAGAGAGAAAGGGTATGTATATAATGTAGTATATTATATTTCTTGGTTTTCTTGTAAAAATAAATTACTTTCAGCGTTGGCAGGTACATTTTAAAACTGAACAAGTCACACAAACCCATGCTGCTCCTAAGACAACAAATATTAGGATCAAACATACGATGTGACCTCTCCCTAGTTAATATTCCCTCCTCTAAAAATCTGCAGTCCATAAACAGTGATCTACGTCTTGAGATCCCCTGCATTGCAAAGATAAATGATTGACTCAGCAGGTACTTCATGATGACTAACTCTCAGTGAAAAGTTTTTTCTCGTCTACAGGCACAGCAAAAGAAATAGCAAGTATGAGACTTTTGAAATGGACATATGATGGCCGTGGTGTGATTCACAGGCTGTGATGTTGCCCTATTTGAGGAGGAGGGGAGGGAGAAAAAGAACAGTCTCTTTTTGTTTGTTTGTTTTCTAATTACTTGAGCTATTTTTTCTTTGACTCGGCAACTCTGAACAGTACATACTGTACTACTGTAACCGGCAGTCAGGGCTGGGAAGTTGAATGGTGGTGATGATAAAAGTAAATACCGTGCATTCTCAGAAGGATTAGGAGGAGATGGAAGAATTAGTCTTGTTATGGTTTTGTGTGGTGTCACAATCCCTATTTGCATCAATGCTATCCTGTATGTAATCTTTAGACCTGTATTTCTCAAGTGAAGTACTAAAACCAAAGAAGAAATCAGTTTTACTTTCATATATTTTTTCATTTATGAAACCCACTTGTTTAGATGATGAAAACATTCACCTTGCACAAGAAAACATGCTGCAAAGAAAACAAAGGTGTCGTCTTGTTTTCAGTAGTGCTTATGGTCTGTTTGAAGAGTGTCTTAAGAACGGAGTGGAGAGTGATTTTGATTG
>VYZV01044237.1:55562-141198 GCA_013401275.1 Pandion haliaetus
CCCCGTAGTATCTCTTGTACGAAATATTGCAAGCCTCTTTCCAGGGAGACTTGGCCCTGGCTAAATTGCACCCGAAGGTGAGTGCTAACCAGTGCATGGAGGAGGGCTTGCTGCAGTGCAGGAGGCAGGCGATGGTGCGGCATCTCTGACCTGGGAGTGGTATTGGGGGAGTGGAGATCACTGAGGGAGCAGCAGATATGGTGCCTGTTACAGTGATGCTTTGCAAGTGAAGAGGGCAGGTTTTGCCACCCATGCTTGGGTAAGGTCTGCACCAAAAGCACTCAAAACAGCGAGAGGGCAGGTCACGGCTAGCAAAAGTTTTTGGCTCTATGTGTTCTGCAAATGGTGGCAGTGTAATGCTGGGGTTGAGCGGGCTGCGGGGGGATGGTGCTGGTACATGGGGAGGGATCAATTGAGGAGGTCCATGAAAGCAGGGTGAGAGGCAAAGTCCAAGTCTATCAGTTTTTTACAGGCTCTGAAAGTCAGAAAGGTACCAAATACAGACTCAGAGGACACGTAAGAGCTAGTGTAAGGGGAATGCTGGTGCATCTGGAAGTGCTGGACAAAGAAAACCTTGTTACCTTGCGGGGCTTTAGCCTTTGATGCATTCATCTCAGTCACAGGATGTTCAAGTTTAGCCAGGAGTTGGCAGACAGATGGACCGCAAGGCAGTTCACAGAGTGACTCAGTCTAGGCGAGCGTGAAGAGTCATCCACATAAAGGTAACCTATTACATTATTTTCACAGAAACTTCTTTTTTTTTTCCCCTGGGTTTTCATGTTTTTGTGGTAATGCTTGGGTTTTTGTTCATGGTAGTTTTCCAGTTGGTATGTTGCTTCCCGCCTGCTCTGCCACCTGGTCATGCCTCCACCTCTGCAGAGCAGAGATACAGGGCTTTTGTTTGCCTGACCCATTGCCTGGCTGTTGTTGGTGGCCAGGCGGTCTTGCCTTTTCGAGGAGCTGTCAGGCAGAAGTATGGTCAGCGTAAAAATTGTGGCAGCATCCCCGTATTTTCTCACCGCCTCCCTGCTCTCCTTTGCTGGCCACAGTGGTTGCGCTTCCTTGTGTTAGCTTCATGGAGGACCAAGAAGCATCTGTGATGTGTGATTTAAGGCACTCGTCCGGCTGCTCATTGCTTGGTGTGACCCTGTTTTCTGCAGTCAGGCAAACTCTTTAGGAACAACTGTTCCACTTGGCCTTTCTTTCTAGAAAGCCGTGGCCTTGTGGCTGCATCACATGGTGGTGGTGGTGGTTTTTTGCTAAATGAAGAGGGTAGGAAAAGCACTGTATTTATTTATGCTGGGTTTTCTCAGAGGGAGCTGAATAGGAAAGTTTCTGGTTTAAACAAGGGTAGAGAGATATTTGCCTTTGGATTGAGGTTTATCAGTTTGTTATCTTGTTATTTGATGCCTGTTAAATTGCTGTGGAAGCACCAGAGTGAGGAGCTAGTGATCTTTTCAGAAGTAAAAGAAATAAAAAAGTGAAGGATTAAATAATTTACTCTCTGAGGCTAAAATTACAGGTATTAAGTGCTTTGTTTTATTGGTAGAGAAATCTTTGTTTGTTACAAGTCATTTACTTGAGAAAGGCAAGAAGAAAGTCTGTAGCCCCTTTCTGTTGGTTCGGATGAATTACTGCGTGTGTTGCTAGTACTAATTCCTTTTCCCATACCTCGCTGCCTGTCTGCCCTCCCCCTCATTTGGGGCATGAGAGTTGTGCCTCCAGTCACTTTAATAGAAATGCCATGGTCTTGAGACAAATCTCCCCTTTTTCATATGCTATTATTATCATTTGGTTTATTTCTCTGGGCATGCAAAGGTGAGAACAGCTTGCACAGAGCTTGCAATCTTAGTGATGAAAAGGGAGAAGCTAAAGCAAAAAATAACTTTGGGGAGAGAGGAGAAAATCATCACAGTCTAACTTCAGGTGCCTCTGTGCCTCATGAGTGGTGGGGCAGTTTTGATCTCGGGTGCTCTGAAACAAGCGTCAGGTCTCAGGATGCCTCAGGAGCCTCAACTCCCAGCTTGGACATCCAAGATGCCTAAAGGTAAGCAGCGGGGCTCGTCCCGCTCTTCCTCACCCTCTGTCCCCAATGTGGTGCGCATCTTCTGCTGGGGATGGAGAGGGTGTATGCCCCAGTATTGGGATGTTTACTGTAGGGCTGTGTGGGGTTGGTTTAATATCAAAGTAGTTTTAAAAACAGCCGGGCAGGCAAGACAGTGGCTGCTGGTAAAATGACTGGGAAGATGCCTCAGGGGGGATTAAGGTACAATGCTGAAGCTATTAAATGGGAAGATCCTACCTCCTCAGCTCCAGTTTGTTTTGCCAGTGTTAAGAAGGAACAGATCAAAGGAACTGTAAACGGTTAAAAAAACTTCTCCAGGCAGAAAGGAGGCAGTTGTTTGGGAGCCGCTCACTGGGAGTAGACACCTGCCTACAAGTTTACAGGAATCCCGGCGTCTCAGCAGCTCCCGAAACATGTGGTGGTGCGGGACCGAGCTAGGAGAGACATATGTCCTCTTTTGTATCGATTTTAGAAAACATTATGCTGGTAGTAGTAAACTGTATTTTGATTTGAGAAAGCTGTTTTGTGGGGCTGCTGGTGCCAGCGGCCGACAGGCCCCAGGTGTCCCCAAGTGCTGTCCCGCAGAGCTGCCGTCCCCGAGCCCCGGTGGGTGCTTTTGGAGAGGGAGAAGGGATGCAGCTGTGCCGGGGAGCGCGTCCATCGCCGCTCGCCGCTCTGTTGTGCGCTGACCCCTGCGTGCCCCAGGGGAAGCAGTAAATCCTTGCTGGCCCTTGAGGAGGAGGAGGAGGAGGAGGAGGAGGGTGTGATGGGACTGGGGCAGGTAAGGTCAAGCACCTCCCAGCCCTCCAGCAGCAGTGCCACATCCTTGGTGGGAGGCAGTTACGGCCACCGGTACCGGCACAGCCTTCAGCTCAAGGTGTGTAGCTCCAGGAAGCCTGAGCTTTTTGAGCAGTCTCCTTTTCAGTCTGCCCTGCCTCCTCTGAGGATTTTAAAAAAACCCCTACTTTTCCAGTAAACAAGAGTCTCAGTCTTTCCCCTTGTGCTTCCTTGCCTATTCCACTCCAGAAAAAGGAGTTGCTTGGCCTTGCTGGCAGACAGCCTCTCATAAATCTCAGCGGGCCGGATGGTTTGTAATTTATTGCCCACCTACCCCACCAAATATTTTCAAATTACTCATGTTACTTTCTGGCCTGCCTTTTGCTGTCCGTTTTCCCCTTCTTTCCCTTCTAGCAAAGTATTTATCCAAGGCCTTTCACACGTGTAAAAATCTTCAACTTAGATGCATCAGTTTTGAAGAAGTCCATCTCATTTGCTTTGGATATGGTTTGTCCTTCTTGACTTTGACTTCTCCATAATAGGAACCTGTGTTGTGGAGGAATCTGTGGCTATTGGGTTGCCTCCTGCATCTGCTAGAGGTGTTACTTGCAGCAGCAGCCTCTGAATTTAGGAGGCTTAAACTGTGTCCTTTCCTGGATCTCTCCAGCCACATGTCATTTCTTGTATGTGAAGTTGTTTATTTGGCTAGATGATGGCAGTCTCTGGCTTTTGCTATCTCTGCAGACGCATATGGTCCTGCTGATAGAGAGTCCTGTGTGTCTGCCTCAGATTTGCAGGTGACAGTGGCATGTGCAGAAAGAAATGGGTGGAGTTGGCTGCACTGTGGCGTGCAAGGCTCTGCAAAATCCCTATCTGTGGGAATTGCTAGTCAGCTCTTATCGGTCACGTCCCGACGCAGTGAGTTGTAGAAATCAAATTAGCAGACAAGTCAATTGATTACGTCAGTCAGAAGTTCTGCACTGGGGATGATGTGATAGTCCAGGGCCCCTCGCTGGGGAGCGTTCCTGGGTTTGATTACGAGGGCTGTAACAAAATGAAAACCTGACAGTGTGGTTTTGTTTCTGTCTTGCTTTTTTTTTTTTCCTTCTTTCTTGCTCAAAACATTTTTTCTTGCTGTCATTTGGGGCGAGCAGAGCAGAGAAACTGTCCTTGCTGTAAAAGCAGAGAAAGCTTTGCCCTGTTATTTTATAAAACAAGTTGTTGTGACATACCACATGGTTCCTCACATCACTCAGTAGTTCGTTAGACTGTCACTGAACAAGCATATTGAACGACAGGCTAAAAAACACAAGACAGTACCATGGTCCATTAAAATTCATAAAGGATATCAAATATTCAGAGTAAGAGATGTAAAAAGAAGCCGTTTGCTGTAAATACTAATACCTGTAGTTGCATAAACATAATGAAGAAGTGCTGTGCGCCGCCAAGCAGCGGACTGCTGCTGATAAACCCATGGCTGCCTGGGAATCCCTGCAGTTAGGTATTTCTAGAGAGCTGCTACTGCTTCAGCAAAAGGTCTTCTTCAGAAGCTCCAGCCTGTCATGTGAACCTCTTCTCCTAAACAAACACCACGGCTAACTTGAAATTGGAGGCAAGATCAATTACTTTCAAGCTCTCAGTGGCACGGAGTAACAAGACATGATGTTACTCGTTTCTTGTGTCTGGGGCCAAAGCAATGGACCTCTGGCTTAACATTTTGGAAGGCTTTTATTTTTTTTTCCCTGTACTGCTTTCCCTGGAGTATTTATGTCATATGTCATGATATCCTCTAGTAATTCTTAACTGTCTTCATAACTGCAAATGCCTGTATTAGCAACGCAGAACTGAACTTCCCAACTACAGGCAGCAGGCAAACTTTAAGATTTTAAGGGCAGGCCTTCCGAATAAAAGCTTCAGAGCTCCCATCCATTCTTTCAACAGCAAATTCCAAATTCAGGTTCAGTTTCATCCCGCCTTTTGAAAGAATATCTAGCCATAACTGCAAAAACTTAAAGCAATGGAGAATCCAGCCTGCCTTTAAGTATATTTTTCAGAAGGTTAATTACCTTCACTGCTAATACATACATGTTAACTTCTGCTGTGGTTTCGGTTTCCAAATACTTGGGCCTTGTTAAGGCTTTGTCTGCTAGTAATACAGTCCCCAGCCTCCTCTACCCCAATCTGTAATAAATTAGTTTGCAAGGCTTTTGTCTGTAGCGATTCTAAAAATAATTTCTTATTGGAATCCAATTGAATCCGAGGGAAGCGAGGTGATAATCAAATGATGTCACCCTCACGTCTTGCGCTGCCTCTCGCCGCCTGCCAAAACTAGCAACTGTTGCTATGTACCCAGGGGAAGGTGATACTCCCAGCCTTTTCTTGGTGCTGGAAAGCGCTCCTTTCCAGTGCTTCTCAGGCCCCTGAGAGCTGCTGACATCTGTCCCAGGCTTTTCATTTTACCCTTACTTGTTGGGATAGCCATGGAGGAATATGGATCATGTCCTGGAGGATGCTTTGAATTTTTCCTGTTCCTGAAGAAGACCATTTCTTAAAACCACTGCCAGTCTGGAGGACTGATGCAATTTAGCTCTTGAAGTGCCTCTATTACAGTGCTTGGGCTGAGGTGGAGGGCTTGCTGCAGTGTGTGTGGTGATGTCCAAAATCCATGCATCAGGACAACGGCATGACACCGTGATGTTTCCCAGCCAGTTTATTTCCTTTTCTCAGTAGCAGCCCTGCAAATGTGGCTGATGGTGGGACTCTCCCCCCAGCTTTTCTCTGGGTACTTCCAAAAGATCAAAAACCCCCACCAAAACAGCAGGGCTTGTTGTCATTTGACACGTTGTCTTTTGACACGTGGGGCTCCAGAAGGTCTTCAGTAGTGAACCCAATCCTGTTGTCAGCGGTAGGGAGGTGTCGTAGCAGGTTGCTTTTCTCTCCAGTAAGAGTCAGCATGACCTGGGGAATTCGGTACCTGGCAGACGATGTTCAGCACATTGCAGGGACCTGTTGTCAACAAGGCTAGAGTTGTGGATTATTTTTTTCCCATGCTCTCCTAGCAAAACATGCTGTTGGGGTGTCCCAGATCTGCTGTTGGTAAGACTTCTTACTGGCAGTGTGTGCTCATGAAAGGGTAGATGCCCCTCCTGACGAGCATGTGACGACTATTAATACTCGCAGGAGTTAGGCTCTGACACTGTTACCTCCTTCCCGCTGGCACTGCTCCTCTGCAAGGCAGAGCCCTGGGTTTCCAGAGACCTCTCCAGCACCCCCAGTGTCATGCTGACCTCTCTCCGTCCATGGCTGGGACAGAGCAGACAGGCCTGGCCTAACTCCCCTAGCGTTGGCTGGGGTGTTTGCCTGGAACCACTCAACGTCGTGCCCTCCTCTGGCTCTGCCAGCTGGCCCCTTCCCCGGTGGGAGGGGAGCTGCAGGTCCGGGGCTCTCCTGTGCCCCTGCCTGTGTCCCCAGATGACTTCCACCCAGCCGGGACTCAGGGTGGAAACCTGGGAGCGAAACAAGTCAAATGTTCGTAAGGCCCTGGTTAGCTCCAGCGAAGCTTGGCAGCTGCTCCCTGCCCTGTCTGCATTTAAAAGGGATCGCTTACAGTTTTTGCCTTCATTTTGCTGGTTACCGAAACTTGCAAGCTCTGTCTTTGTGTTTGTATTGGGTTTGCGTGGCAAGGTTTTTGGTAGTGGGGGGGCTACAGGGGTGGCTTCTGTGAGAAGCCACCACAGTGTTTTTGGCAGCGTGAGGGTGCTGGATCACAGGCAGCCTGAGATACGATCCTGGTTTTGTACAGGACTTCATTTTTTATTTTAAAGATGCGTGGTTGCAAACAGAATTGTACCCAGCAACGTCCTAATTCTGGGAAGGAGAGGGGGATGGAGAAGGGGCACGGCAGAAGAAAGCATTCTGCGTTCAATGGCTGGCGTACCAGACTGATGGGGTAGGGTTGAAGCACCGAGGTGTTTTATGGCGTTATAATTCCCAGGGACTCTCTTCCAAGCGTGTACACCATCCCAATATATAGCAGCAATTCACAGCTAATTGACATGTAAGTGCCCATAAATGATGGAGTAAAGTTATTTAAAGTTATTAGTTACGTTGCCTTTCACCAAGTGAAAAAGCAGTTATCTAGGTGGAAAAAAGGAGAGGAGGAAAAAACCGGCAGAGTACCAAACTATGACTCGTTCAAAGAAGCTTGTGAAAGTATCTAGAAGTTGTCTTTCCTTGAAAGCCTTTGGAATTCAAAGACTATGGACTCTCGCCTCTTGGCGCACGGACCGATTCCTTCTCCTCCTCCTGGCAGATTCTGCCTAACAGTTGCCCTTTTTTTCCTCCTTTAAATACCCCTGAATCACAGAGCTTGCTCATTCTGCTTTTCTTCATTCAGGGCTAAAGCCTTAAGGACTGTTGAAGTAGCAAAGAGGACAGCATGTACTGGGATGCTA
This sequence comes from Pandion haliaetus, assembly GCA_013401275.1. Classification (NCBI taxonomy): domain Eukaryota; kingdom Metazoa; phylum Chordata; class Aves; order Accipitriformes; family Pandionidae; genus Pandion; species Pandion haliaetus. The sequence goes on from VYZV01044237.1 coordinate 62,859, forward strand.
GAGCCAAGGGAGAGGGGGTGGGCAGAGGGAAGAGATGACCATGTCTCCAGGCTTTAGTCCTAATCCTGCAAATTTTTTCTCCCATGAAGAGTTCTGCAGAGGTCAGCCAGACTTCTTGCACGAACAGCAATTACTTGGTATTCAGCATCATGCCTGGATTATGCTTAAAGTAATAATAATAACATGGCCAGAGTTTGTGATAAGGCATGGATGGGGTGCTTTAAGCCAACTGAACAGAGAGGCTGTTGAAGACATGCATGGGATTAATTAAATAGAAATTTTGCTTGTTTGGCAAGCAGGGCTGAGTTAGGCCAGACTCTGGAGCTCAGAGCAAGTGGCTTCCTAAAAAGAACATATAAATGCAGTGCCACCAGTGTCCAATGTGCAGTCCCTGGCATAGGCCCCAAGAAGGAAGGTTAGTCCAAGTGCACATGATCTTTCCAGGAATTATCTGCCCAGGTGGCCCAGTTCCCTTCATGCCAGTATCTTGTGCACTCCCATGTTTGGCACTGCCATCAAATCAGGAGGCAGCGTTTTGAACCACCCCGCACTCCCATTGCATTTGTGATTACGTTGTTGGCTCTTGCAGTGGGAACCATTCGTTGGGGCCTGGAGCTGCAGAGCCACTCGCCCAGTGCAGCCCTGAGCCAGGGCTGTTGCTCACAAGTGTGGTACTGGAGCAGCAGGAGGGAGGTGAAAATGACCAAAATTTCACCTTGTTGTGCCATAATGCCTTATAAATACATTTAGGGTCTCCTAATACAGGAAGCCTGTCAGGTATCTGCAGTTGGCTTCCTGGAAAATCAGCTTCAGTCCTTACTGTTCTGCTGGACAGATACTTTCTGGCATATGCCTATATTAAGCTAGTTCACTAAAATGCAACTTATTAAAATGCAACTTAGGAGCGACATGGAGTCCAAAGTGCCCAACGCTTCTGCAGCACTGGAAAAAAGATGCTCCTCTATGCATATAGCTTTAAGGTTTCTTGGTGTCCTGACTTTAATTGCTTTTGACACACTCATTTAAGGGCAATGGAGCAGGGGGGACAACTCTTCAGTGTGAGTTAAACAAGAGGATCCCAAGTGCTCCTGCCCATGCAGGCAAAGTGCCGCAGAGGCAACAGCTGACGAGGATGGCAGCTGCTGCAGGTGCAGGAAAAGACAAGTACCCATTTACTCTCTCCTGCTGTCTTCACCCTCTGTTGACAGCATTGCTGTTTGTCCTGCCAAATCCTTTTGTGGCTATTGCTACCTGTCTCCCTGCAGGCCCCGAGTGTGGTGAAAGGCTGGGCTGCCTCCCAGCCTCTTCCTCCTTATTTATGTGTCACAGGAGGAAAAAACCTAGGCAGAGGTAGGTTGTCCAGGGTCATCCTGCTGTAGTGATGATGATGGCAACAATTCATAGCTGAAGCATTTGATTTGTTAACCTTATAAAAAGATGCCATTAAATACTGTATTTAGCTCCTCAGGGGAAGTAGCCTAGTTGCTTTTTCATTTTCCTTTTCTCATCCCTGTTTTAACATTAGTGACTCTGCTGTCACTCAGCTTTGGAAGGGCCGCTGGGGTTATAGCTGTGATTGGATGACACCAAGAACCCATTTCTGCTGAAAATGATTAATATAATGCATTTTCACCTCAAAAAGAGCATGATGCAAAACTACTAGAAGGTTTTCATTAACTTTTGCAAGCATTGAAACTCACCTGTGAATGAAATTGGAAATTTCTGTGTGTCTCCTCTTGTTTATCCTTGTTGCCAGGCTTTGCCTTGTAAAAGACTGGTGCATATCTAACCCTACATATTGAAGGCATTCCTGTTCAAGTCCACAAAGCAGCTCATGGGGTATGCATTTAGATACATGCAAAAGTCTTCGCAGGTGAGAATCTCACTTTGCAACAGGGTATGTGGTCATATCCTACAGAATGAATTTCCACCAGCTCTGAAAAAAGTTTGGCTAGAGGCAAGCGTGGACTCTTCCATCTCCTTAATTTTGTCATTTTCCACTTTGACAATCTTAACCAAAAAGTAGCCTTGTTTATTTCTGTTTTTCTAGATATCCCATCTCCTGTAAACTTCAATCACAGGAAAAAAGAAAAAAAAGGCGGCAAAAAAAAAAAAAAAGCATAAAGCTAGTTTGTGTTATCCCACTTTATATTTTGCATATCAGCTCATATTACAAAAGTATTAGCAGACCTGTCTTAATGTATGTGCATACATGTCGCTCAGGGTGCTTGGTAGTGGATCCCTTCCCTTTCCCAGAAGGAGGGAAAATATCCCCATAAGCATTTGCCAATGCTTGCTCTTTCTGCCCTCATCTGTTCAGCTGCAACTTGAAGGTGCTTGTTTCTTGTGTACCTTTGTTATGAAAATGATACCTGGCATACTTAGGAGGCCTTGCATTCTTGAGCTATGAATACTGTGAACAGTGTCATAAAAAAAAGATGATGTACAAAGGCACCATCGTTCTTGGCATCGTCCTTTAAAATTTGCCCTGGGTCTTGAACAGGTAGGTGTTGAAAAAGGACTTACTGAAAGCAGTGTAGTTCCACTAACATAACTCAGCGTTTTCCTCCTAAAAGCAGGATGTGACATGTGTCCACCCAACCCACCTGGGGTCTGGGACCAATTTCTCTGAGAAGCAGAAATTCATCTGCCTGTCCAGCGCTGTAAGAGAGCACCTATCTGGAGGGATTGTGGGGCCATCTCAGAGTACATACAGCTACTGCTACCCCAAGACGTGTAGATTTTGATTCATCAGTCAGTACTTAAAATTTACCAGAGCAGGGGGATGGTGTCTGTGAAGTGACACCATCTCAGTGTTCTGAGAAGTTGCCTCAATGCTTGTCCTGAAGGGCAGATAAGGCAAGGCTGGTTTGTGCTGGCAAATGAAACCAAAGCCAAGTCTCTTGATTTTATGTTCTGTAGCATCTTTACTGAATTAATGCTATTTTGTCTGCCTGTTGAGGCTGTAAACTTCAGATGCAAGTGTCTTCTACTTGTGTAGTCCTTCCCACAATGGGAGCTCAACCAGACTGCAGCCTACAGGGTGGGTAATTCTTGTCCGGGTACCTGGTGATGACCTTGGCTGTTGGCACAGTCGAGGTCCTGAAACCGTCGCCCTGTGGCACTGCATCTGCCTCTGAAAAATGTCTCAGTTATGTACTGAGCGATACAAGGGCCCCACCGTGGCCCCAGTGTTAGCTTCAGGAGGGATTACTCATGTGTGCAGGTTCAAACCGGGAACATGAAAGGGCACTTCACTCATCGTTCTGCTATTTGGACTCTGGTCGGGTGGGGTGCTAACAAAGCATTGGGAAGTGCCAAAGCATTTTGACACAGCCTAGCTTTAGGCTCAACATTTAGCACTTGTGATTGTGGTTGTATCAATGACAGTGATCGTAGTTTCTCAGATTAGGTAAATACCTTAAAAAGAAAAAAAGATGACTTTCATACCTGTGCATTTTTCTGGGTTGTGAGGTTTCTGGGATGCTGCTGCTGCCAGTTGCACGTGAAACAGGAATGTCCTGCTTGCTATAGCGAAGGGCTGATTCATTGGCAGCGTAATAGGTGTCATCTTCCCTTTTGTCAGCTCCTCAGGTATATTTTACCCCTGCGGTGAACAGAAAATAAATTAAAAATCCAGTAAAACCAGTAACATGCAAGTCATCCGAGTGAGGTGAGGTTCGATGAAAACTAAAACAGCTCGTAAGTGGGGTTAGGTGAGGTTGGGATGAATCTGGAGGGGTAGAGGGAGAGTTTGGTCTGAGCGAGGGTGAGCTCTCTGAAGCCGCCGTGCCCTGGGAGGTGCCGGGAGCAATGTCCCAAAGCAGCCACAATCCCAAAGCCTCCTTGTGCAAAAGGTGAGATCCACCTCCATCAGCGGAGAGGGTCAGGCACTTGCAGAGGGACACGAGAAGATGGGCTGGTGGGCTCATTTGTCAGAGACACCCGTTTCTCCCTGTGACGGCCAAGGGGGGCCAGCGTCCCTAGCTCAGATGTCAAAGTCTGACCTGGAGCTGCCCAGGCTGGGCAAGGAGAGTTAAGTTTTAAAGCTGTAAAAAAGCTTTTCTCTGTAGCTAAGAAAAATAAAATCAAATGCTGTCAACTTGGAGATTACAGCCAGGGCATCACAGCGTGGAAACTAAAGCCGCATGCCTTGGTGGTGAGTTTGTGGGCAGGGCTGGTTTTGAGGCTGGGTGTCCCGATGCAACGCACCTGTGGAAGTCAGATTAAAGAATGGGCTGAGGGAAGACTCCTGAAATAAACCCACCTCACTACCGTTTGTGTATAAACAGTGAGGAGATGGATGTTTTTGTCCACTCGTGTCATCTGGCACGGCATGAGCTTGGTTTGTGTATATGGAAGCAAGTCTGTATGATTTTTCAAATATGTTCCTAAATGCAGTGTTTAAAGTATGTTCCCCAATGCAGGGGAAAAGGTAGGAAACCGTAAGAATTGGAGAGGCTAGGGAGGACCCCTGTGTTATTCTCAGGATGAAAGCAGAACGCGCATCAGAACACATCAAAAGGAGAACTGATCACTTTCTACTTTCAAAAGGCATTAATATTTCACAGCTGCCATTACATTTTGAAGAGTGTGCAGGTATTTATTGGTAGCGCCATAGCTACGCAGTCCCAAGTCCTGAAGGAGGAGATTCCTGTTTTTCAAGTTGTTCTGTTCACTCCTCCCCCGTCTCCCTAAGTCACACCCCGTCCGCACTGGCCCTGCAGTAACTTGGTGAATACCTGGAGTCGTGGTTGTCTGTTCCCACACCGGCTGCCCTTCCCGTGAGGCTCACAAGGATTTTTTGCCCCTAAAAGCCAGTGGGTCAGACCCACTGAGAGTCACGCTTAGGTGCGTCCCGGCTTCCTCCTGTGCTTGGGTCTGTGGAGCAGGACCGTTCCCTTTGCTACATCAGCTGCTGACTGAAGCACATATTTTAAAATGCACTTAAAAAAAAAAAAAATCAGATAGTATCTTCTGTTTCAATAATATACTAATTATGTGCTTAAAATAGCACAGGAGAGGGGTCCTGTTTCACGTAAGTCTACATAGCAGAAATGCCAGGGGCTGTTTTGGAGGTTGCTTGAAGGCTTTCTCGCGAGAAGGTCTCAGGTGCCTGGGCTGGCTTTTGAAGGGCTTGCTCAGGCCTGATCAAACTTGGTCAGGCGATAGCGTATCAGATCTATTCCTCTCATCAGTCACATGTCAGCCGTAACTGTCACCAGATTTGCAATTTAATGTGCACAGCTCAACACTTCCAATTAATCTAGCCGGGGTATTTAACCATCTATCATTTCAGAGCTAATGCTTTACAGAGCCATGTGCAAGGCAGCCTTGCACTTCAGTAAGGCTTGCTTCAAGCACACGGATTTTACTCTTTCCCTGCCACTGTGTGGTGGAAGTTACTGCTGATTTAGTTGCATTTTACAGGCTTAGGAAGTGTTAAAAAAAAAAGAACACGACCACAAAAAATTTTCAGAAAATAGGTGATTCAGCAATGAGAGGCTTTTGTGATCTTCCATGAGAAGTTACTATTTTTAGTGAATTATTATAAGCAGTAGCATCACTCACATTTATTTATAAAGGCATGAAAGAACGCCCATACATGTTTCTAAATAGTTGACGTATAGTAACGGCCATATGCTGAGAATGAGCGAAAATAGAATTGAGCGCTCTGGTTTCCACAACACTGCGTGAGGGTTGTGCTGGGATCTTTGCATCTAAGAGACAAAAAACAGAGGGAAATTTTTTTTTTTTTTTCTAGTTCTTCTTTCTAGCAAAACGAACCCAAAGCCTTCGGGGTGAAAGTCTGCCTCGCAGTAAAATTGCATTGTTTTCATTGAGGTCTAACTGGGTGACCACTGAGGTTTGTGAGGACGCTTCCAGTAGCTTCAGCAGCTGGCGGATTGGGGCTGTGCTTGCTGAAAGTGGTAGCTATTTTTATGAGAGTTACTGTATGTATAGTATTCGGGTTGATTAGCTGTGTGTGTCTGCACTTCTCTTGGGGCTCTGTGGCACAGAGGAGAAATGCAGCGGTGCTGTGCTGAAGGGGCTCCACAAATACAGCGTGGTGTCATTTCCAAAGTTCCTACAGTGAAAATGCTTTAAATGCTCGGGCTTGCCATTGAGAGGAAAAAAAAAAAAAAAAAAGATGTTATCTGCTGGTGACACCACTCGTGAACAGAAATTAGAACTGTTTTGATGTGGCTCTGAAAAGACCTAGCCATGCGTGGCAATTGCAGCTTTCTGTATGCAACTCCTTGGGTTTAAGCTCAGTAAAGGGAAACATCTTCCATTCTCTCGCTCACTGTGTTCATGTCCCAGTCAAGTCTGTGCTAACATGCCTTGGGATTTTCATGAATTTAGCACCTTGCAGGAACAATGCTTTAAAGTAAATTCCTACCCTGAATTGAGTTAAATCCTTTGATTGAAATTAATTGTGTTCTTGAATTTTGGGCAGCTGTGATATGAAGTGTGTGGAAGGGAGTGAAAAAGGCGGCTCTTGACAAGGTGCCTTTAGCAACCTCCCCATGATGGTGCCTGCCTCCTGCTTCCCAAATCCCATTTTAACATGGAAAAGCGTCAGCATAGCATGCAGACGCTAACGCTTTATTTTTTAGGGGCCTTCCTATAGCAAAGGGTGCTGGGGTACGTGGCTCCTGATGCCCAGAGGAGTAGCTGGAGAGCCCAACCTTGTTCTTGCTCCACAGCTGCGTCAGTTAAAAGTATCAGTCTTTTCCTCGCTCTGCTTCCCGTCTCCCAACACTCAGTGGAAGAAAATAAATGACAACCAGCATCCTCTACTCACAGCAAAACAAATGTTATTTATTAGAGTCCTCCTGTGGTCAGAGGATGACTGACTGTAAAATAACTGGAGATTTTTCTGCTAACTGGAAGCGTGATGCTCTGAGACAATTTCCAGGCAGTGTATATTTTTGGCTAATTTTTATTTACGTCAGCGTAGTGATTTGCAATATCACTGTTCACAAAGAGTGAGGCAGCAGTTGTTTTAGACAGAATTAATTTTTTTTTTTTACGAAAACTTTTGATTAAGTTGTGACTCGGTTCCCATAGGTCCGTGCATTGAGATGATTTTCTTTTCAAAAGGGAGGGCATAAACCTCCTTGGTGGGCACGTTGCTCGCCGCCTGCCCGTGTGGCAAGGAGCAGCTGGGCGGCGGGGAGCAAGACGCGTGTTGTTAGGGAGGGTTTGTTTTCCCTGCGCTAATCACCTTCTCCTGTCGTAATTTGGCACGGTGCGGCGCCCAGCACGCGGGATGGAGGCAGATCTGTGTACTGCTGTCCGATCTGAGCCAGCACATTTCGGAGGATAAATCTTTGCTGGACTTAATGTTCTCCCAAGGAGCTTTAATATCCCTCAAGGCTTTCTGCTCTTTCTAGGGGTGGAGGACAACGGGCAGAGATGCAGGCAGAGAGCTAATTACAGTGGGGGCCTCTTCTAGCCATTCCTCTACCACCAATGGTCAGAAATACTTCTTTGAAGAGAGGATGAGGGGGGGAATCCACAGAGCCACCCTTCAGATGCTGAGCTGACGTTTTCCCCCTAAATCTGTGGGGTTTGTTTTTTGGTTTTGTTTTGTTTTTTTTTCCTTTTCCTGCAGGAGGGCATGCTTGGGTAGGGCTGAGCCTGTGTCATCCCACTGATCCTCTCCAGGGCTGTGAGGACGGTGGCCTTTGCTAGCCAGGTGCGAAGGGTTGTACCCTGCGGGACCATGGTGTGCTCTCGCCTCCTGCCTCTGCTGAACATCTGGTGGGATTTGCAGGAGCTGCTTTAGGAACTTGCAGATGATACCAAACATTGAGCATTGAAAACATTAGGGGGTCAGGGAAGATTTCTTTTTGTGTGTAATTTGCTTAATGCTTTTCTCCCCCTCCCCCCACCTTCCATAATCTAGGGAAAATAGAACAATCTGGAATACATAATATTTGGTTTTATGTGGGAAAAGATGTATAATGGTACAATATGGCTGGATAGATATTGTGGGAAGAGGATTTTCCTTAGGTTTTATTTCTTGCTTTTTCTGCACCTCCAGACCACCTTCACTACTTTATTGAATTACATATATTTTCCTGGTTTGCAAAAACTCATGGGAAAGAGGAAGAAATTCTGAGACCTCTTTGGGTTAGGGATTTCAAAGTTCCTTGGGAAGAGCAGCACTGCCGCCTTACAGAGCTAGGCAGAAAATGACTGTATGGAACTAACAGATTGGTACTTCCTAAAGATCTCCTTGCCTAGACTCGCAAATCCCTTTCACCAGAAATTCCTACATACGTGCACACAACTGGCAACTCTAATTATTCATAATTTTGGAGTCAATGTATCTGTTTTGTTGTTTACTTGCAATTGAGTCTCATTGAGGACTTTAAAGCAAACAAAATGTAAAAGTGGTAGTTGAAGTAAATTTGGAGTTACTTCATGAGAAGGCACAGACACTGGTCTGGATGGGTGGGCAAAATGTGTTGCATTATTCACAACCTCCCGTTGCAGCAGCAACTGAATGCAAAGGAAGTAGTTTGTTTAATTTTGCTTTTCTTGAAGAAATAATTCTTGGTGGAGGCCCTCTATAGGGGTGTTCATCCCAAAGGAGGTTCGTGCTATGATGTTTTGAGCAAGGTGACATAGGCTGGAAACTGATGTTCAAGTGAGCAAGCAGAGCCATGGAGAAGTGGAGTTGCCTCCGGTCAGCTGGAGGCTGGTAAGCTGGAGATATTTTCATGGCTTCTTTTCAGTGGTATTAGATCTGATGCCTTTCTCTACTGCGTGGCTGCCAGACAACTTCATACAGTGAAGTTAGAATGTTAGAATGTTAAATATGTTAATACAATATAAAATAAAGTGTAATTCTCCCAAGTGAGCATTAGCATCATTTATGGGTCTGCAGATAGCATTTGTTTTTCTCCCATCATGTCCTAGTATCCCACTTGTTAAAATAAACAACTGCTTTTGATTTGTAGCAGTAACTTTACAGTTCAGGAGCCTGTGTCTGAAATAACGAATTAGCCACTCACTACAAAACACTGAAATAGAAACAGACCAGTGTGTAACTTGGACTCGGCAGCCACCAGCTGCACCTCATCTTGCTAATCTTCAGGCTTTTTTTTTTTTTTTTTTTAAAGCAGGGGCTTTTAAGAGTTAAGTTACACAACTCTCTTTATTTTTAAAGTGAGTGGATTCCTTGTTGCGTTGTTGAGGATGATAAATTGATACCACATGTTGCTTCCAGACAAAAAAGACTCTGTACTGCAGTGGAAGCACTTGCAGCTGGTGTCTGAGTTAATGGACGGGCTCCACAAGGTAAACATGGCTTGGAAAAGGCCGAAACACGCACAGGGAGGGGGAATTTTCTCCGTTTTCAAGGCTCAACCATTTGCTGCTGTTGCCTGACCAGGGCTGAGTGTTGAAATAACGCGTGGTCCCAGCCTCCCCAGGAGACTCATTCAGTTGCTTGTATCAAATGAGGTATATGGCACTTTGGAAACATCTGAGTGTCCTCTCTGGGAGCTTACCTGTGTGCAGTCTTATCAAAATATCAAGAGAGACACATGTAATTACATGCAGCCGATTTAATTTTTTTTTTTTTTTTTTTTTTTTGTGAGCAAAATGTGGCTGGTTCCCTCGAGGAGTATTAAGTGAACAAAACACGGTGCAGTGGATCGACTTTTACAGAAGCTGACAGTGTGGCCCCGAGTTTGGGGAAAGTGCTGTTACCTCTTGTGTTGCTGCCCTGGCTACTAGCAGGCACCAGCTGCACCCCTTCTCCTGATGCCATCAGCCTAAGCCAAGGTAGGGTAGCAGCGCTGCTTGCCTGTGGCACTGTACCACCCTCTGCTCACACCACATCTGACCTGCCTCGTGTGTTCCTCTGTCCAGGTCTTCCTCATCTCCACGGCTGGTCATTCTTCCCTGCAGGACCGGTCCCTTAGGGGACCGGGACCCAGCTGGGCTGGGCTCAATGCCGTACGGGATGCTCTTGATCTTATCTGCAGGAACCTCAGTCTTCTGGCCCTTAGCAGAACGCACAGTGTTCTTCAAGTCCAGTATAAATAGTAACACTAATAAAGGGAGGAGCTCATCGTATTTCTTTTCTACTCTGTTCTTGTGCAGTCCATATGTTGTACCCATCGGTAGTATCTGAGCTCTTTCCAAGGTGTCTGCAGCCTGGCTAGCATCTGTCCCATCTACATATGGTCTCCAGGACAGATTGATGGAAGTTCCTTTATAGATCTTTAAAAGTTTCTCATGGCATTTTGGCATGGAAAAATGTGTTATGTTTCCATCATCATGGCCTAGTCCGTCTCCCACATAAGTCAAAGACAAATCCCCATTAATTTGATCAGCAGCGGATTCAAACAATAAACTGTATTTTCTTTGCTTCCCCACCTCCTTTGTGGTTTGTCACCTGGTCATATCTTACCAATGCACGTGGTTGTGAGCAACGATTGTCCCTTGATGTTTTTCTATGTTTTAAGGAGATGGGAACATTCTTTGGCAGCTCAGAAACCAGGTAGAAAATACAGTTATTTCCATCCAGATTGCAGCCTGGCAGCACAGCACAGCAGCCTTTACTGGTGTGAGTTGTCAATCCTGGTGACTTCTGTATAAAATTGCATGTGAAAAGATAATAGGATCCAGCCCTAATTTGATTTGGCAGAGCATCCAACACAAGGAAAAACCAAGAAACTCAGATACTGTTGCTGAAGAGGTTAGCGGGGGAGGTTATGTGAAAGAAGTGGGTTTTAAGGCAGTGTTTGAACAGAGGGTGGAGATGGGGTACACAAAAATAAATTGGCCCATAATTATGCTTAAGAAAACAATCTTCCTACAGAAGAAAAGTAAGGAAAAACAGAAGCCAGAGTGTAAGTGGCATATTGCTTAATGTAAAGGAAAACAAGCTGCTTGGATTTTTTATAACCACCAATTTTCAACGTAGAAGTATTATTACATTCTTTTATTACTTGTGTAATACCAACACTGAGCAAAAAGATATAATAAGAAGAAAATTACACATGTGCACACACATGCAGGAGCCCTCATCCTGAAAGGTGGTGTCTCAGTCTCACAATTTTACCATTTAGGATTTTTCATGGTTTTAGGCAAATGGTTTCATACTATGGCTACCACCAGCAGAAATAAGCCATTTTATGAGACTACTATAGATGGAAAACTGCTAGGTTCTGGCACTTTGACTGAGTGTTTTTATATCTGAAGCTATGTGGCATGCTGTATATGCTACCTCAGGTGTTTCTTTTCTGTGTTTTCTAAGATTTTTTTCATTGGCAAGAGTTACGGTGCTGTGTGTTCTTACAGTGAGCATTTTTAGGTGGGGAACAGCGTGGTTTGTATGGCTCTTGTAGCCTGGCTTGGTGTGGTGGTCTAGCTCTGGTCATCCTCGCCCTGCCACTGCCTCTTTGCGAGGAGAGATCCCCGTGCAGATGTTCTCATAAGTGGTTGTCCACGAAAGTCCCAGGGGGTGAACGTGAGAGCTACCTGCATGGATGCAGTACAAGCTGGAATATCAACAAAAGTTATTTTTCAAAAAACCAGCAGTTCTCCAGCCAGCTGGGAGAAACCTGAGGAAGTAAGCAGTGGTGCCTAGTTATTAGAAGTTAGAAACAGTCTATTGCCAGACTCAAAATACAGTTAAAATGTCATCAGTTAACTAATAAAAAGCTCTTTCCTTCCTTAGACTGAAGAACTATTATGCTGCAACTCAATCCACCATATTTTGATGGCATGATAGGCCCTTAGAAATGAACAAGTTTATAGCTGAGGCACTGACCCAAACTTCTCTTGAGTATGTCTGCGAAGTCTGGTCTGCTGTTTTGTGCAAATTGTTTAAAACATAACAGTTGCTATTTTGAACTGTGGTCCATATGATTTCTCTTCTCATTAAGTGATAATCACAACTGCGTCTGCTGTCTGCGTGCAAGAACTTCAGACATGTTTTCCATTTCACAATCTGACAAAACCCACAACACTTAACAGGGAAAAAAAAAGGCATTATATACTGAAAAAAAATTGCTTAAAAAAAAGCTGGGCTGTATTGCTTTATATATCAAATGTGTCTCCAGTTCACTTATGTCAAGCTTCCATTTATCCTAAGGATGCAAATGTCGAGATTCTTGTGAATGATTTGTTGATTGTTTCATTCTTTGCCCATTTAAATCTGGAATTTCTTCAGTGCTTTGTAAATGAAGGACACTTACCTTGGATGGTTTGATTATGCTACAGTCCTTTTGACTTTGTGTTTGTAAAGCATATTGGTAGAACGAATGGGATTTTATCCTCTTTATAGATATACCTGGTATATCATGGTACCATGCAACTTTTTAAACTTAATCATCTTTAACCTGGAGGAATAGCACAACTGTTTTGTCAAAGGAATATGGGATAGCTCCAAAAATCTTTTGACTTGCACATGGAGAAAAAAACCAAAACCTGGAAGCATTCTCACTAACAAATACCACTTGCTTGTCCTTTCTTTGAGGCATATTTTAAGCCCAAGACCAGCAGGATGAGTGAACTGGGATTTTCATCTCAGTTATTTTGGTTTAAATCTGGAGACATTTCACTAGGGGTACCGTGGACTGGTTTTCTTGGCCTCTTTCTCATTCTGAGATGATTATCATTGGTTTGAGCCAATGTGGTTTTTGGACAGTAGACATTGCTGACTAGTGCAAGCGGGTAATATGCAAAAGCAGATGGTGCACGGGCTCCCCTGAAAGAACTGTATTTTTTATCATGCTGTACAGCACGGGGTATCTGACTGTGTACAGTAGCTTTACAGAACTCTCTATCTAGCAGCTTACGGGGACAGGGATATCATCATGCACTGTGTCACATCATGTTTTGAAGACTGTGAGGATACTATAGCAAGGGGACAGCTGGCCAGCTATTGCAGTACGGGCGTAATTCTGGTGCCTCTAATCAAGAAAGTGCAGCTTAGTCATGCACAGAGTGCCTGTGGGAGAGGAGCAACAGCACTTGCAGTTTTCTCAAGAGTTATTATAACAAATACACGATACACATGCACATGAAGAATTAAAAAGACATTTGCCGAGGCTGCAACGAGTGTGACTACCCCTGCAGTCAGATTTTTGCAGTGTCTTTGCAGTTTGTATTTCAAGGAACTGATGGCAAGATTGCTGGTAGTAGAGGTTTGTCCTGAGTCAAGGGAGAAACGTCTAGCTCCTTGCTAGCAGGAGTAGAGCTGTTTCACACTCCTTTCCTTAGGATGCAGCTTTTGGGGGCGTAGGGATGGGCAGCAGGAACACACCGCTAGTGCAAGCACGGGGCTTGTTTTACAGCAGCGTGCTGGCATACTGCAGTCACACTCCAGCCCTCCCATATCCACCACCCAAGAAAGCCATGGTGATGTCCAGGAGGGCCCAATGCTTTTATTCATGTTGCTGTTTTCATGTGATGTTGGTTTAATGATTGAGATTTGGATAGAAAAAGAAGTGGGGTGCTGGTCTTGATGTTTTGTTTTGTTCCTTTCCTGCAGAATTCAATCCGGCACAACTTGTCACTCCACAGCCGGTTCGTCAGGGTGCAGAATGAAGGCACCGGGAAAAGCTCTTGGTGGATGATCAATCCAGATGGTGGAAAAGGTGGCAAGGCGCCCCGGAGACGTGCTGTGTCGATGGACAACAGCAACAAGTACACGAAGAGCAGAGGGCGGGCGGCTAAGAAAAAGGCAGCCCTGCAGACCGCCCAGGAGACGAGCGAGGACAGCCCTTCTCAGCTCTCCAAGTGGCCAGGGAGTCCCACCTCCCGCAGCAGCGATGAGCTGGATGCGTGGACGGATTTCCGCTCCCGTACAAATTCAAATGCCAGTACGATCAGTGGCCGCTTGTCACCGATTTTGGCAAGCACTGAACTAGATGATGTTCAAGATGATGATGCTCCGCTTTCTCCCATGCTGTACAGTAGTCCATCGAGCCTGTCCCCATCGGTAAACAAACCGTGTACTGTGGAGTTGCCCAGGTTGACTGATATGGCTGGGACAATGAATTTGAATGATGGACTGACAGATAACCTCATGGATGATCTCTTGGACAATATAACACTCCCTCCCTCCCAGCAGTCGCCCACAGGAGGGATAATGCAGAGAAGCTCCAGTTTTCCTTATGGTTCCAAAGGTTCAGGGCTGGGTTCCCCATCAAGTAGTTTCAACAACGCCGTGTTTGGGCCGTCGTCCCTGAATTCCCTCCGCCAGTCACCCATGCAGACCATTCAGGAGAACAAGCAGGCCACCTTCTCTTCCATTTCTCATTACAACAACCAGACACTGCAGGATCTCCTCGCCTCTGATGCACTTAGTCACAGCGATGTCATGATGACACAGTCTGACCCACTCATGTCACAAGCCAGCACAGCTGTGTCCGCCCAGAATTCCCGCAGGAATATAATGCTCCGCAATGACCCCATGATGTCGTTTGCCGCGCAGTCCAGCCAGGGCGGTCTGGTCAATCAGAGCCTGCCCCATCACCAGCACCAGTCCCACAATTCCTCTCTTAGTGGCAGCCGTGCCTTGTCCAATTCCATAAGTAACATAGGCTTGAGTGACTCGAACAGCTTGGGATCCACCAAACATCAGCAGTCACCTGTCAATCAGTCTATGCAAACACTTTCTGACCCGCTCTCAGGCTCCTCTTTGTACTCCTCTAGTGTGAACCTCCCGGTCATGGGACACGAGAAATTCCCAAGTGACTTGGACTTGGATATTTTCAATGGGAGCCTGGAGTGTGACATGGAGTCCATTATCCGCAGTGAACTCATGGATGCAGATGGGCTGGATTTTAACTTTGATTCCCTCATCTCAGCTCAGAACGTTGTCAGTCTGAATGTGGGGAACTTCACTGGTGCTAAACAGGCTTCATCACAGAGTTGGGTACCAGGCTGAAGGATCTTTGAGAACAGGGAAAATGGGCAAACAGGTCAGTGCCCCATAGATGTGGTAAAATAATTCGTTCCTTAGTTTTATTGGAGTTTGCACCAAACCCATAATAGTTAGTGCACACTAATAATATTAATTTGGCTTGTGATGGCTTGCTATGTGTTGGTATGCAGCAGGCACAACCAAGAAACATTTGGAGGTGTGGAGGGAAACAAGGCTAAGCTATAAAAGCTGTTCAGCTGCAACACTGTCAGCACGCTTCTGATGCTTTGTGTCCTTCTTAATTTAGGCATGAGAAATGTTAATGACAAATCAGGCAAACCAAGGTGGAATATTTGTGGGTTTTAGGAATGACAGAGCTCCAACTTGTCTTCTTTGAAATCGCAACAGATGGATTCTTCTCTGCAGCCGATGCCGCATGTAGCCAAGCTGTGTTACATGTGGATGGGGCAAGGGGCTTTGCAGTCAGTGGAGCGATATTACTGCAGGGGAGGAGGAAGAACATCTTTGCAAGATCAGTGCATGCACTGAGGATCGGGTGTGTGGGACAGATCTGGACTGAATTAGAGTTGCACTGCTGCTGTGGTACAGCAATGCTAGCGAAGTTGTTTGTGTTTTTTTTAATTGTATTTCTTGGCAAAGAAAATGCAGCAAATGGAGGAATTAAATATTTAAATAGCAAAGGTGGGATCCTGGTCCCAGGAATGTCCTGGGTTTAATATTTTAAATATGTAAAAATTGTTGGTCCACTCCAGGACGGGTGGGTATCATTTTCGTTTGGACTCCACCAAGAGAATGTCTGTAGGTTTGGGTTCTGACATAGGTGCTTTTCAAATGTTAGCCTCTTCAGATTAAATTTTTCCAGATTGATGTGATTTTTTTTCCATTGCTTCTTTTCCACAGCTGGGGGCATTTGAACTTGTAAGCATTGTTTCTGTCATCCTTTTGTGATTCGCAGGCTCCTGCCCATACCTCTGCCTGCTCACACATACATATTCACTGACTCATAGGGTAGGTGCCACACAAAGTGCCCTTTCTCCTTTATTTATTAGTAAAAGGGAGTAGATTTCAAAATATAGTAGGATAAAAGGTTAGCTATAAATTATTGAAAGTGTTCTATTAACTTCAGAATAGTACGTAGAGTATCCCAGTGGTGAGGTTAAACGAGGCATTTGTTCAGTTTGCAGCTTATTTCCAACTTTCTTATTTTCTAGATGAAGGATGGAAAGAAGGAGTTGATGTTGTTTGACTTAGCGGTGCATAATTTGCCCCTTTCATCTTTAATTGAGTTTTCCTTCTCTGTTTCACAGTTAGATGTTCAAGGGGAAGCTTTGCGGTGGGTGAGCAGTAGTGGTGAACCTCCTGAAAGTCTTCCTGTGTGTATGGAGTACTGCAGGAGACGTGTGCTGTGATCTGCTGCCTGTGAGGGAGAATAAGACTGCACGGGAGCCCTCCCTTCAGTCATTCTGCAAAGCTGCCTTGCTCCGGTGGAGCGGTTGGTTTGCACGGTCCTTTCTCTGTTGGTGGGAGGTTTTCCTCAGGTTCTTTCACATCTTCTCGCTCAAAGCGAGAGCGTTGCAGTGCAGGGCCAGGAGACGGGCTGCGGAGGTGTGCTGTAGAGGACACCATGTTCCGCTGACCCTGCACAAGACGGCAGCTTGGCAAGGCCAGGGCTACAGCTGAATTCTGGTTTTCCTTCAGTTCCAGTGCTGGAGAATTTAAGAAAGGAAAGGGGAAAAAAAAGAATTGACTCATGAACCGGGAAGCGAAAATTTGCAGAAGGTCACGCTTGCTGACCAGCTCTCTCTTCCTCCAGGCATGAGCTGTTTGGATTTAAAGCCCCTTTTTGCATGAGGTGAAAACAAAAGGCTGTAGGAACTTTATTGCTGTGAAACATCCAACAGGAGTCTGCCAAATGGGGCCTAAAAAACAGATGTTATTGACAACTTTGCTTGACACAGGCAAACAGGGCAGCCTTCTGCTTTTGTAGCTTTGTTTCCTGTGTATAGGTAGAATCTGCCCGTGGGGAGACCTGCCTAGGCAGCGCAGAGGAAGCACACCATGCCACCGCCTCGCCGGTGCTCGCCGCTGCCTCTTCACCCTGGCCTCTGCCATTCACGGAAAGTGTAGCTGCTGTGATCTTTTTCAGGCTGCTCCCTCCGAATAAAGGAACTGACACATCTGTGTGAGCGGAGTCTCATTGCAGAGGACAGATGTATTAACGAGACAGCTCTCCTCGGCAGATTACTGTCCAGTCATCTGTGGAAGCCTCTTTCCGTCTCTCTGACAAGCGGACTGGCTGCTGTGGGGTGCCTGTGGTATCAGGTGCAAGCGCAGATGATTTCTGCTGAGCTGCTTCCTCATGCACCCTTTCTCGTCTGTTAAGCAGTGCTGTTTGAGAGTTTGCCTCCCTGTGAGCATCTCGTATTTTGTTAGGGGCACCTCACGTGACGTCGGATGCACTCGTTCTGAATTGCTTTCTCAGTTACTTCTCCACTTGGCTGTAGCAATAGGGACCCCTGAATTAAAATCTTCTCTCAGCAGTGTTCATTACCCCAATAATGGATCCTTACAGGCTTGAAGACTGGGGAACTCTTTCAGCAGAACAGCCTGGCACTTGCTCATGCTAAATCCGTTTCACGAGGGTGGCCAGGTGTGTTTTGCAGGCAGGCAGAAGCAGTTACAATGGATTATTGGCATACCTGGGAATAGTGAGTGCTGTGTTTTCTATGAAAAATAAGAGAAACGTTGGAGTCAGTTTTCGGGAAGAAAAGAAAGAAGCCAAATTCATAGGTATTTAGTTTACACATACTCTAGGTATAGAGGGGGGTTTACTTTGGAAGAAAATCAACTACAGTTTCTTCATAGGGGAAGTAAAAAACATGTGCAGGAGACGCCACTGTTGCAGGTTTAGTGGCTGTGCACATTTGCTGCACCTAAGCCTGTGCACGGTCCCTGGAGAGAGCCTTGCCCGGTCCCACCGCACTGGCCCTGTGCCTGTGTGGCTGGCCATGCCCAGCCTTTCAGAGGGTCCTCACTGAGGCATATAAACGAATTTGGGTTTGTTTTGTTTTGTTTCTCTTACAAGAAGGAAAGGAGAAAATCAATATGCTTTTTTCTTGCTTTATTCACTCAGCTATAATTTTCCCCTCTTAAGCTGGCTGAGGCCTCTGTTCCTCTATCTCTGCCTGCTTCCCAAGAGCACTGGATGTGGCCTCCTGCCACTCAGATAATCATCACCTTGGTTTTTAAGCTTATTTATCAATACAGACAGACGTCACCATTCCCTTGCCTGTCTCTAGAATACCTTTTATTTTTAAATTAGTGGGTGCTCTTTCAGCCTGGGGTTCCCACAATTCTGCACTTTGCTCCGTGGTCCTTCTCAGCCGGCAAGTCCCAAGGGACTTGGCATTCACCAAAGAGTAGTCCCAAGCAGAGCGGCAGGGGAGACTATTCGGGACATTTACTGCTGCCTGGAAGGTCAGGAGCTGGTGATCAACTACCGCTTGGGCAAACATTTCCTCCAGCATCCAAACACATCCAAGAAGTTGTTTTTACCTCGATTGTTTCAGTGATCCAGTTTACAACGGCGCCATGCAGGCAGCGATGCTGGCAGGGCTTGGGCAGGGGCTGGAGGATGGCTCAGCGCAAGCAGGGCAGGAACTCCTTGAGCTGGTTTCACCATCTGAAAAACTCATCTAACTGCATCTTCTGAGAGAGATTTCAACGTGCCGTTTAGCAGGATGCCTCTGGGCTCTGTAACAGAGCTGTGCTGGAGTCACGTTGACTTGTTCGAAAATTACAAGTAAAATACTTCGCAGATCAGTTAAAGTCACTCATTTTGCCCGTAGCATCATCTAACTCCCAGGTCATCTTACTGTAGCTGTGGAGTGCACAAGCTATGTCATGTAATGTCATGTAATGTTCGCACAATTTGGTGATTAACATATCTGATAAAGCAAAATCCTAGGAAATGTAACGAAATGCCTGTTGCTATTTCATTAGTCCATATCAGTTTGAACTGCTTACCGATTTTTTAATAGGTGTTCAGCCTGTTTCTGGGTGAAATTCATACCAAAGACGAATGCATAGGTCCGAGGATGACTTACTATTCACACCACCACCATCTTAAAAGTTGAAGTAGGTAGTGAAAAGATCTCTGTTTGGATGGAGTTTCAAATCAGAGGCCTCTGGACAATATGCCGCAAGGAAGATGATTTTTATTCTTTACCAGAACCTTGTTTTCTGCTCATTAAAGCTGGAACGTGGAAACCAGAATCGGTGGACCTCTTGCCTGAGGGTGCTGACAGCCTCAGGACCATAGTTGCACTTCCTCCTCTCTGATTTTCAAAAATTAGGTCCTAGGGGTAGGGCTGGCAGGTTTCTCACATGGAGCCAAGATGGCGCTTGCTGCCTTTAAAAAAGCTAAAGGAAATTCAGGAGCAGCAAATTCTCCTGATCCATTTCTAACAGGTTAGTGGTTAAGGTGGTGGCGCGCTTCTAACATTAAAGTGTTGTTTCAGCCAGCCCAAGTTTTGAAAGGTGGTTTTGTGACTAGCTAAACATCACGCATGCCAAGTTTAGTCTTTGAACAAAAGTATCTATGTAGAAAACGTATGTCGCTGGAAACAGGGATCCCATTAACTCCAAGGAGGGCCTGCCCCAAGCAGGCTCCTCGCTCCCTAGGCACGCACCAGTGGCACGGGAGCAAACTGGGCCTTGCTGGAAACAGGGATCCCATTAACTCCAAGGAGGGCCTGCCCCAAGCAGGCTCCTCGCTCCCTAGGCACGCACCAGTGGCACGGGAGCAAACTGGGCCTCCCCAACTTGGGGAGGAGGAGAGAGGAAAGCCGGGCAAACCCCGCTGGGGCTGCCCCCCATGCAGTCCCAGTGGCCGCAGTGCCCCTTGAAGCCCTTTGCACACAGGGGCCAGTCTTACGCTTGCAGGGATGCTGTGGCTTTTGTTGTGTGAAGGCAGCAGGAGCTGACGCACAAACACAATGAATTGCTCACTCCTTCTGGGAGTAGGGCTTTTTGGTTTTGGTGTTTTTTTAATCTGGGTTTATGTTTTGGGGTTTTATTAACCCATGAAAAAGATCTGTAAAAACCAGGATTGCCTCTGCAGGCTTGTGTTGTGAGTGTACAGCAGCTGAAGCCAGGACAGTGGTCTGATCTCGTGGTTTGGGTGTTCTTCTGTTGGTGTTTTATATAGATGTATTTTTTAGTACCTCATGCTTTGTCATGTGACTCAGCAGCAATAATTAGGCAGAAACTTGCTGACCCTGCAGATGCCAAGATTACAGGATGACATACTCTCACCAGATGACAGCACAAACTGATATTTTTAGAACAGCCCGCATCAACTGGTCTCCCCAGTGCTTTCCTCCCTGGATCGGCAGCACACAGGTTTTATTACAGAATGAGTCTACACAAATCGTCTTTCTCATGTGAATGAGCCGCAATGATTGTTTAGAGCTGCAGATCAGTGTTAGTCCCCAGATGTGCTGTTGCCTGATAGCTGGGATGGTTACAGGTGGTTTTTCTTTTTTCTTTCGTTCTTTTGAGCCAGACTTTTAAATAGCCCCCCTAAAGACGTATTTTCTTGAAGAAGTGCGTAATAAGAGATCCTTTTTAGAAACATGGCATCATGCAGCTGAGGAAAGATTGAGATCTTTTTTCATAGCAATTCAGCACTCAGCTAAGGTGATGAACTGACAGCTGGAGAGGTTTAAGTCTTGTGTTGATGACAGCCAAAGAGCACAGGTACAGCGTAGGCAGCAGGAGTGCACATATTTGAGTAGTACCCTACGTAAATAGCTGACCTTTCTTTCCTGGCCTGGGGAGGGAGGATGAAGGAAGGATGCTCACACAACCCTCCCCAGGCTCCCGGTGCTGCTGGTGGAGAGTCTCCTGCAGGATGCTCCCATCAGCACTGTCCCTGATTGAGTCCCACACACTGCATGGGGACACTGACCCCATTAAATCGGGTACCAGCGGCTGGGTGGTGGGAACGCTCAGATCTGGTCCACTCTACGGGTGCTATTTAATCAGCTTTTCCACTCAGATTACTGCACAGGGTGGCAGTTGTTGGAGTCTGGCAGAGCAAACATCTGCTGAGCGGTAATCGGACAGAGACGCAGCTCAGCTAACGGAGGCCGCTGTGTAGCTGTGGTTGTCTGCTGTTACTCCGGGAAAAAAGCCACTTTTCCCAGACGATGCCATGGAGAATGGCTTGTGTTTATGCACTTTTACAGCTGAGTTGAATATCCTGCCCATTGTTTTTCCCTTGTTTCTCCTGGCTTTCATAAGTAATTTGTTTCATACAAATGTAGAGAAAATTTGGTTTTGAGGAAGGACCTTCCCTGTCTTGTCTTTTCTACCTCTTGTAAGTCATGATAGAGGATGTCCTGTCTTATATCAGCATGGTGGCAATCTTTTTGTGTGACCTGTGTGAGCATTATTGGCCTGTCATTTTCAACTTGCTGCAGAGGAAAATGTGAAGACTCCATAGCAGGGAGGATGTTTTTAAAATAGGCTTGGTACCTGGCAGAGAAAAAGAAACTCTCTATAAGGACATTCAGAATAAAGAGTACATAGCACGTTTCTGTAGCGCTATAAACCCATAATTCAGGATATTTCCAGCTATGCAGGTAACTTTAAAAAGCAGCTCTTGTTCTTCAGATTCAAAAGTGCAAGCAAAGTCCTTCTCTGGTCTTGCGCAGGTGCAGTAGTTATCCATCCTTTTCTGCTCCACAGTAGAGGTCTCCTTCTCAGTGCTCCCGAGTGTCTAAAGAAAGCACTGTTATTCCAGCTGGTGTACTTTACCCCTAACAGAAGATCTACTTTGCAAGCATTTTTGGCCTTCTTCCTCTAGTCTAGCAGCATCCTTCCTAAAAAGTGCTGTGTTGAACACCCAGGCTGATGTCTTTCAATTAATGGCAGTGTCACCCATAACTAGCAGTATTTCCACCCCACTCCTCAGGCCTCTGAACAAAAGGCAGGGGATAAAATTTACCATAAGTTTGTCAAGTAAGAAGTCTGGAGATCTTGTAGAGAGATGATGTCCTGTATCTAAACTCTCCTTTGTTGGCCAGGGCAGAGGATTGAACCCAGCCAGATGTGATGGTTCTCAACAGCAGTTGGGTGTCAGCAGTGCTGGTGCTGGCAGGCTGGCATAACTGCACACTCACATGTCTGTAGGTGTAAAAACACGTGTGTCAGCGTATGGCCTTCCTGTATGGGCAACAACACAGTGCAGTGTGATGGATGTCGTGGAGTTTGCGTGCGCCTGCTTCTCTTTGCAAGCAAGTGCAGAATTTCCTGTGAATTTGGTTGTTCAGTATCAGGTCCTGAATACATTAGGAGAACCCTGATCTACTTTTTCTTTTAAGTGTGTGAGCATGGGTGGGCCAATTTCTCTCTGGGTGTCTCCTTTTCATCTGTAAAATGGGTGGAAGGGACTTTACCCACCTTTGAGGGTAAAATGAACTATCCAGAGAAGTGGCGGACTCTCCCTTGCTGGAAATGTTCCAGACTTGGCTTGGCAGGGCCCTGAATAACCTAACCTGAGGCCCTGCCTTCAACAGAAGGTTGGACCAGATGATGCCGAGTCCCATCCAGCCTGGACTTTTCTATCATTCTGTAGACAAGTGGGATATCAGAATAATACGCATATCAATAGTCGTGGCACCTCACTACAGTTCTGGGCAAGCCTTTCGTCCCAGGGAGATGACACGGGGTGATAGAATGATCTGCTGTCTTTAGTTACATTTACTTCCAAAACACTTGGTTGTCTGCTATGGTTTGCAATGTTTCTTGGAGTGCAAGAGCAGCAACAGAAGGAAAAGAGACACGTTGATGTTTGCATGCCTGAGCAAGTACCAGCACAGCAACTTTTTAGCTCCCATAAGTCTTAGTTCTGTGCCGGCATTCTTCCTCTTTCCATCCTTCTCCCTCACTCTCTGCCCCCGATTCTGAGCTGGAAAGATCTATTTTTACGAGTAGAACTTAAAGAGAAAAAGTGAAGTTGCAACATGCCTGAAAGTTCAGGAAAGAAAGCACATTAGGTTGCCAGCTCTTTTTTTCCCCTTGGGCTTCGCACCCTGACCTCAGCGTTGTCTCTCAGCACCGAGCCATCCTAGTGCAGCTAAGCCTTTAGGGTGTCACTGTGGCATACCTGCCATGGCATTGGGATTCCTAATTTTTATTGTGCTTGAACAAAAAAATCTCCTGCTGCAATGTTGTCATTATAGAAGGATTGGCCACAGTAGTTATCTTCCTTACTTGTTTCTAAACAAATACTGTGTATTCTTCAGTCTTGAGCTGTGAAACCTCAGGCAGTATATTAACTTGTGACCACACGTAATCAAGTCTTGCTTTTTGAGCCTACCCCCATTTTGGAGTAGAAGCTGTACTACTGGTGGCAATGACAAATCAAGGGGCCGAGGCACCAGAACAAATGCACATCTATCACTAAAGGATGCAAGTTTCCTTCAAAACATTTGCATCCCAAGTCTCTGGACAGTAAAAGTAGTTACTGGGTTTTCCTGTCCCTGGGGAGTCGTTACGGAGTGGTACCCAGGGAAAACACTTGTTTTACATATAAGTGGTGATATTTTTCAAGATGTGATCCACTCAACAAGCCTTCCAGCCAAATCAGGAGGTGCTTGGTAGGCTGCCATACAGAGGAGCTGTATGTTGGTAGTGTGGTTTCTCATAGCATGATTAGGTAAAGGAGCACATAACTTTTCTTTTAAAAGAAAACTGTATGTGCTGATTGTTATGTTAGCTTACTGATAAACTTAGCACCAACACACGTTATCTGTGCCTCACTCTGGGGAGCATCGATGCATCACCTTTATATTCTGAAGAAATTTCCAGTGCTGTGTAATTGGCACCATTCGGAATCAAAGGGAGAAAGCAACAGGCAGCAGATGATCCTTCAGAGCTGTTCTGATGGTGCACGAGCTGGCTTGGGCAATGGCCATCCAGTTAGGTGGTGGTATGATGCGAGACAGAAGTGAGGAAATGTTGTTGCTGGAGGGAAATTGCAACCAACAGCTTGGCCACAGAGTAAAGCAAGGGTAGCATTTGTAACTGGTCAGTAGCAAGGTAGAGGATGGCAGGGCAGAGAAAAGGACAGAAGCAAGGGGCATCTCATCTGCCGTAATTGCTTGCAAGCTGAAGAATTAGAAAATACAGAAGTACTTGCTTTTTGTTTTATACTCTTCCACCAAATAGGATAAACAGATTTAGTATCTCGGGTTCAAAATGTCTGTGGGATATGACAAAGCAGGAGTTCGTCCTCACCCCTCGCTTAATGCTGTTTCTGTTTTAAAGTCATTATTTTCACCAACCACATGCATATATGCTTGCATAAGTTATAGCTTGATCTAGTACTGTGGATTCTTCTAACATCCAGCAGATTTATCTTGTTCCAGCCTTCTGTACCCAGAGGGTCAAAACAGCCATAGCGGAATTGCATCTGCTTTCAGTGCGTGTGTGCATGTGTGTGTGACAGAGCCCAGGTATCAATGCGGTTGTGAAGACTGCACTCCAAAAGAAAGCCTTCACTTTCTTTAGAAGAAAGTCTTAAGAAGTCTAAGAAACTTTAGGAGAAAGTCTAAAATTCCTCCTTCCTTTCCACTCCCCAATGATTGAAAACGGACTTCAGGTTTGACAGAGGAGCTTTTCAAGGGAGAACTGAATTTTCCAGGGAGTGGCTTAAGAAGTACAGGCAGATGCTGTTTTCTAGTAGTGCCCTTTTTGGAAGTTCCCCCCAGCCTAAGAAACAAGAAACCATGCCACACATTAGAAAGGGCTCTATGCCTTTGCTGTGGCAAGTTAGTAAATGCTGCTCTAACCCACTAGCCCTCTTACATGTGACTTATGTGTAGACTTCACCTTTCTTGTATCCCTCCTTGAGCTCTGTTCTCTATATTTCTTCATCACTCCCTGTGCTCATATTTCTGCTGCTCTTATCCCCCAAAACAGGTCCCAATAGCAAAGGCCAGGAAAAATGATAAAGGGGGACTGGAGTACTTTATGTGGAGAGCTGCATGTTGCCCTTAGAGGACAGCATTGTCCTGGCTCACCAGAGGAGACACCCTGTCTGCCTCTGCAAATTCGGGGTGACATTCCAGAGGATGAGCTTTTCCCACGGCCGTCGGGAATGGGAGAAAACCTCCTGCTGGCTCAGGATGCAGCTGGAGATATTTGCGGCAGGGAAAGAGTTGTGGTTCAGGACCACTGACAAATGGAGATGTAACTGGAGTGCTTGCTTCCCCACCTGATACAGTTTTCATTGCTATGAAGCAGCAGGCTGCTAACTCAGGGCTAACAGAGGCTTTTTGTGGCGAGACAGAAAGCAAGAGTGTGTGGGTCTACTACGAACTTTAATGGGGTAATTTGAAGGCAGGCAGGTTAAGACTTTGATCTACTTCTTTTCATTTTTTAATCCATTTGTAAAGTCTATGTAAACAGCTGTGAAAACGGAGCATGGTTTGGTTCTGCTATGAGCAGATTTTACCTCAGCATTGTGTCTGTCTCCTAAACGTTGGCACTGTTGAAGGATGGGTGTCCTCACAAAAAAAAAAGTGGCAGTGCCACTTCCACAAATGATGCTCATCATCGTCACCCATCCTCCAGTTTTTTCTCTTACCACTTTGTTTCATAGTATAATATTTTACATACATTTTTAATTTAAATGTTAAACTACTCTGGTACTTCATCAGGAGTTTCTGTACTTGTTTACTTTTAATTAATAGCTCCATTCAAAGTCAGCAAGACTTCTCACACATGCTGAAGTAAAGCCTGCGCTCAGCATAACTAGCGGCTGCATGAGAGCGAGCCAGCACGTGGGACCCAAGTGTTGCCATCGGATGAGGTTGTGCTTTGGGAAGTCATCCGTTTCCAGCCCCCCCTGGTGCTGAGGCTTTAAGGAGAAGTAGAGAAAAAGGCATGCACTCGTTTGAGCTGCATACAAACCACTAGCCAGCTTTTACTGAGGGCTACCAGCCCTGTCTGCATATCTTCTGCTGACCTTGTTATGGCCATCAGGACACACTTATCAAATGGAGTCGTTGCCAGGCAGTCACATTAACAAACGGCTAGCGTTAATTTGCCCTTTGAAAATGAAGAAACCAATATGTTGATCCAGTCAGAAATCCCTTTATTCACAAAACAGTCCACCCCAAACCCCTCCACATAATTAAGGCTAAAGCCAAATTTTGTTTGGGTGAAACACACAATCTGTCTGCTCCCTAAGCTGTGCTGAATGAAGTTCTCCCCTAACGGCACAGGGAGCAGCTGTCATGCTGTTGCTCTAATAACCATGAGACAAAATGATTAAATTTCCATCAATCATTTAGCATTATCAAATAGGTCATTTTAATAAAATGTTATCATAGGATCAGTGCCTGGCACCTTAGAAAGGAGAGGGGCAGTGATGGAGAGTCATCTCGTGATGGCCTTTAAGTGATCCCCCCCTTGCAGTAGATGCTGGTCCAGATTAATCCAGCAGTCCCCCTAAATCCAACATTTTTCATGAGGGTGCCTGGTACCAGGATCTTTTGAGAGTAAAGACATTCCTATAATCAACTCATATGGCTTTTTGGTTTCAGCAAGTGTCTCCTTGTTCTTGCACTGTATAGAAAAATCACTTATCATTCATCTTGGGGAAAATCCTCAACAGGTTGTAAGAAGCATTGGGGACTAAGCTGTGCTTTCAGAAGCCATTTCAGAGCCAGAGGTTACATGCCCAGCAATGCGGATGGCTACCAAGTGGGCTTTCTGTGAAAGGATTTTGTGGGAATGTTTAAATGTACATACTTCCCAAAACCCTACTTGGTGCCTGCCTGTATTTTTAAGCCACGGAGTACCTTTAAACACTTGGCCCCTTGGCCCCCTTAGTTGAAAAGTTCATCCTGTTTTCAGTGTTTTACCTGCTTACCATGTCCATTTGTAGTCATCTCCGTGCTGCATCCAAGGTGTCTTTCCAGTGCCTTTCCCTCTGCAGAGAAGTTTCATGGCTACAGAATAAGCAGGACCCTAACCCCGTTTTTAAAGCCAGGTGGACCCTGTCTGTTGATAGTGTGTCGTACAAGCAGGAAAATGGAGAACTCCAAAGTCTGAACCAAAATTTGTGGCTCCTCGCTGCTTCTATTGAGCAGCCTCCTTCAGCTGTCCTTCAAGGGTGGTGGTTGATGTCAGATGCTGATGGAAGATTTGTCCAGCCTTTTGGTGATGCTGAGAAAGGGTGATCATGAAAAATGGAGAAGAGCTGGACAATCCTTCCTTGCTTCACCTGGAAATAACCCTTAACAAACAGACGATGCACTGGGTTTCTGTAAATCAGACTTGGCCATTGTTTTTCTTTGAAGAGAGGGTTTTTTCTTTCCTGCTTGGGAGCCAGCAAAGATTCATGCTCAAACCTTGGCAAGGGAGAAACATTTTCAGGCAGGGTCACGGCACAACTTACTCCTTGCTATAAGTTTGAAGTTTCTGGGTGCAAACAAATCACAATTGCTTGTTAGTGTAAGCTGTTGTTGGGTTTGGAGGTTTGCTTGGTTGCCTTTTTTATTGTATTTTTTTCCTACATGCAGCAGTCTCACTGTCTTGTCTTCTTTTTCTTCTTCCTCTCCAGGCCCTCAAACTGACACGAGATGTAGAGAGAGAACCCTTTGCCAAATCTGCTGTCAGCGAGTGGACAGTGATACTGTTTACAGCTTACGACCTTTGTGAACCCTGCATTATTTTCCTAATGAAGCAGACTGTTAATAGGCCCCTTACCGGAGTGAAGATCCTCCTTTTTTTTTTTTGTCTCCTTTTTTTTCTCTTTTTTTGGGGGGGAATTGAACTAATTCTGAAGTATGCAAAATCTTCCTTTTCTGGGATGGCCAAGCACCTGCTGTGGAGACAACGTTCAGCACCATCCTGTTAAGAACACACTGTGTAGCCTTTACAGTAGTTACTTGTCAATGAGTATGTGGTGTTTCAATATATTAATGGTTTATGGGATGTTTTAAGTTGGCTTTTCTTTTTGGAGGTTTTCCCTGTCTGCCCACCCTCTCCCCTACAACCTCCAGTTTGATTTCCTTAGATTTTTGACCATTTTTGCTTTCTCTCCCTGGGGAATCTGAAGTACTGTGCACGTGCCAGGAAAGGATGATAACCCAACACTGCTCAGACGTCAGGGTTTTCTGAGTATACAGCGTTTGTCACACCGATCAACCGGCTGAATTCCAGAGAGAGGCGATGTGTGCGGTCTGCTTGTTTGTTGGGTTGGTTGGTTTGTTTCTTTCTTATTCTTTCCTTAAATTTAATGGAACACCCCTGTTTTCCATAAGTGTCAAACCAGGGTTGATTGCAAAACAAGGGAAGCCGGCGAGTTTGCCTCTTGGCTCGTGAGGATGGACTGACAGCGGGTGCCGTTGCCCGCACGTGCAGTGAGGCAGGAGCCCATTTGCTGCCCACCAGAGCAGGCTCCCCTCCTGCCGTATATTAGCAAGGCTGTCCCTACTGCTGCAGCGAGCTGGTGAGGAGTTAAAAGCGGAGCTGCCAGACATGTTGAACATAGCCACTTGTAAAGATGCGTTTGAAAAAGCGAAAATTAAAGGAAGTATGTCACTTCGCAGAAAAGCTAAACGTAGAGGCTGGGCATTGGCAGGTGACTTGCAGTGGCAACGCCGGGAGTTGAGGCACAGGTCGTTGCAGGGTGTGTTACTGCATTAGTGATCCATTTTTTTGTTTGTTTTGGACATATCCTCGATTATTTTTTCCTTCTCATTGTGTATAATCTGTTGTGGCAGAAGAAGCAGGAGAGGGAATGGCAAGGTGACAGTATCATACAAATGGCTTTTCATAGGAGCATAGATTGTAACAGGATAAATGACACTGAAAGACAAGGCAGTTTTATATATTTTGCTTTTAAGATTTTCTTTTGTAAAATGAATAGTAATAATAATTATAAAAGGTATGGTGCTGTATAGGTCCTCTCTATAATCTGGAAAGTTTGATTACTTTTTATTAGTATTTTGGGGAGGGAGGGATACAAAAAAAGAGGGGAAAACAACAATGGTACATAGGAACTCGGTATGAAGAGTTTCTGAACAGGACAGTGTATACATAATTCTCCAAAGCGATATATGAAGTTTTTTTCTTTGCATAAAAGCATTATGCATATAAATATATAAATATATTTTATTATGTACAGAAATGGATCATTATGCATGGGTGTTAGGAAAACAAACTAGCATTTTAACCCAAAGTCTCCGTGCATGAGTTCCCACCAACCCGTGTCCCATGCAATGTGGAGTGACTCCCTCTCGCCACTGCCACTGCACATGCACAGCCGTGTGCGCGCGTGCACACACAGGCACACACAAGCATTCGTGGGCCCTTCCTCGCCCTTCCTCGCTCCTTTCCAGGTCCCTGAGGTGACATTGGTGAAACAACAGCTCCTAGTGTGATGGAAGTTTTGTTTTTGTATCGTAGCCCCCACGCTGTTCTCTCGTAAAGATGCATCTGTTGGTTTCTCCCCGCAGTTAGGACTGTGTAGACTCTGTGCAGTTGTGGTTATCGTAGCCCTGTAGCATATCAACTCTTTCCAAGCAGCCAAGGGTTTATCATTCGCCTTTTAAAAAACCTTCTCTTTTCTTTTAACACCGAGATGGTCTATTTGTCAGCGTGGGGACTAGTTTATTACATTTATTGGAGTTAGCTGATGCTCATTGCCCATCTCTGTCAGCAGCCAGCCACGCAGGATGCTTTTGTGGGACAGTGGTCAACTGGGCTAGAGGTCGCTTTGCTTATCGGAGTCCAGCTGCCGGCACCTTTTACCAAAATTAGTTGAGAGCTTTATCACCAGCCTCCTCTGAGTGTGTAGCATTCGCTCTCAGCTTCCCGGTACACCCTGAAACACGGGTGTACGCTGAAGGACTTCCCTCCGGTGCTCCTTTCCCCAAGGCTCCTCTGCGGCTGCTGCCCTGCAGCTGGGCTTGTCCCCCTGCCCGCAGTGTCGGCCGCCAGCAGAGCTCACTTGGTGCCTCCCCGTGCTGGGGCACAGCGTTTGTCCCCTGGGCGGGTGAGCCTCTGGTGAGATCCAGCGTAGCTGCCTAAAGACCACCGACCGGGTCACTGACAGCACCAGTAAGGCCTGACTTGATGGAATGGCCAAGGTGACCAAAAGCCGTCGCTTTATTTTTTTTCTTGGTACAGATGCAGTTCTTGTGAAAGGCAAGGGAAGGCTCGTTAGCTTAAACCAAATGGGGGCAACTTCTGCTCTGCTCTGGCAGCCTAGCCCCACTGAGTTCAATGGAGCTAGCTCCTGCTGGCAGAAATGAGAGAGAACACTATGGTCTGCTTTGTTCAAAAAATGGAGAAAAAACACTTGATTTAGAGACAGCCCGTCAATGGCAGAGAAGTTGTTTTTTTTTTTAAACTAAAAGCATTAGTGGCTGAAAGGCTTAACCTGCCTCTCAGCAATGTCAAGGAAAGCATTTCCATTGGCGTGGCTGGGACACCTTGGGCCCTGGACGCCTTGGTCCCCTGCTTTGGAGAACACCCCAGCACTCGCAGGAAAGGGGTGGACTTGGCTAACCTCTTTGGTTTGGTTTGGTTTCTGTTGCTCAGTTTTGGGGCCAAAGTTTTCAAAACGGAAGTGCCTGGTGTCAGGCACTGAATGTCGGGGGCTCCAGCGTTGTCGCAGGGGGCAAGTTCCTCTGCCCTCATGGCTTCTCGAAGAAAGGAGAGGTGCCAGGTCCCCCCAGGCCCAGGGGAAGGTCATCACCCTCTACACCTGCTGAGGTGCCCAGCAAATGCCCTCCTTTCCAGAGGTGCTACATAAATCTCGCTGAATTCAAAGGGCCGCTTATTTAGGTGTCAAAATACAGACTTGAATGGCTAATTTTGGGAACCTACCTTTTGAAAATTTGGCCTTTGAGTCTTTGAGCATGTTTATGCCTAGAAGTTTTCCTTCTGAAACCGTGTAAAACAGATGATTGTCCAGAACAATTAATTACATAGTTTTCATTTAAACACTTGGTCTAAACAAAAGATCTAAAAAGGTGACATTTATGCAGTTCCTAGTCACAGGTTTGGGGCTTGATTAAATGATTTTTGTAAAACAATTTTCTCGTGAGAATAATTGGATAGTTTACCACTGCTTAACTCCAGAAATTTTTGTGCCACTGCTTCAAAAAGTTACCTTTTAGGTCATGTTTTTCTCTAAAATTATGTCATCGCTTGGCAATTGGTGTCCTGTAAATGTTTCAAGTACACGATATACCTTAGGAATTGCCAACAGATGCGAAGGGGGACCAGATACATTTCGTTACTATGGGTTGGAAAAAATGGATTGTACATTTGGCTTCACATGTTTAACTTTTTTTTAAAAAAAGTTGCATGATTGGAAAAAATATGTATACAGTATCTGTAAAACTGTTTTATCTGTTTTTGTTTCAAGCCATGTAAATTGGAAGAATATTAAATCCACAGCCTTATCGTGCATGGCCGTCTTTACATACCGAAGAGCTGAACAGTTTATACTTTTCATTTGGGCTATCTTGTACTTTCATTTGAAAGCAGACACTCTCATGTTGCAGTCTTACCGAGGATTTTATATTAAAAAAAAAGAAAAAAGATGCTGCCCTGGAGGAATATACTACCTTACTACACAGAGGTTGGAAGGAAGTTTGTTTTGGAGCAAAACCTGCCCCTTTCCAAACAAAGTAGAGACGCAGTGCTTACTCCACTTGGTGTTAGTAGATATTGCCTTGTGTATTCCATTTTAAATTGTAATCTAGTTTGTAAAAGAGATGGTGACGCATGTAAATAAAGCATAATGGATCTCTACATTGCACATGTGCCTTTGCTCTGTTCTGTTGTGTTGTGGACAGACATCTAAATGCAGGGCCTGGAGAAGGGGTGACTTCTGAGCAGTGGGTGAAACTGGCTGGTGGGGGGTTTGGTGCTGGGGTGGGGGCCTGATCCTGCATCCGCGGGAGTCTGTAAATGCATATTTATGTGGGCCTCTGTCCTTCAACCCTTCAGCCAAGCTAGCGTAGTTTTGGCGGTCAGATAACCCCCAATGGGATTGTTTACTGCTGCTAAAAGTCAGAAAGTTCACTTTATTTTGGGGGGCGGGAGGGTTGTCCCCTGGGTTGGCAGCTGCACCCTGCAGCTGCAGCCCAGCTCGCCGATCCTGGGAGACAACCAGCCCAACTGCAAGTCGGCTGGGAGAAGAGTACACCCCCACACCCCCCCCCCCCCCCCNTGGGCTTGGCTGGGTTTCAAATTGCCTCTGAAAATGCCTGGAGTACTTGAAACCACCCGTTTGGGATTTGGGATAAGAAAACCAGCAGCCTGACTCAGCAGAAAGTTCTACCAAGGGCTCTGGCCAAGGCACAGGAGAGCGTGCTCAGAAACATGAGACATGTCGACAAAAAACAGTTCTCCCACCCTGACGGGAAGCCACAGATGTATATGGGTTTTTGGAGTCATTTTTCAAAAGCAAATGGTATTTTCAAGAAAGTGGAGCCTTTTCATGCAGCAGGGAGGAGTTTCCCGTGACGCCTGGGGACGACGACCGCTGTGTCGTCCATGCAAAGCCCGTGGGAGCGTTGCGCTGAAGTAC
The DNA here is from genome assembly GCA_013401275.1 of Pandion haliaetus. Lineage (NCBI taxonomy): Eukaryota > Metazoa > Chordata > Aves > Accipitriformes > Pandionidae > Pandion > Pandion haliaetus. Next base: position 95,411 of record VYZV01044237.1, read on the forward strand.
TGCAGTATAAAGAGCAACTTAGGGATACCCCTTGTTCAATAGAGCAAGAGCTATTCAGGCTTTGTCCTAACTAGAGGTAGCCTGAAATATTACAAGATCCAGTCAGAAAATAGCCTTTGGCCAGGATGAAGCGTGCGTTAGCCTTCCCAGAGTGAGGGCGTGCTTGTCCTGTGGCAATTACAGCTTCTCCTCAGAAATGGAGCTGTTTTGCTTGATTTTTCTGAAGGCTCCTCTGACAGTGCTCTGGCAGGGAAGGACTCGTGTCCTCCGCCTTGCTGGCATCGCCCCACTGGTATTTAGGACAAACGATGACAGCGTTTGGACCGGTGAGGTGCCAGGTGGAAGAGCCTCAGCTTTGACCTGAATTTAAGCAGGGGCAGCAGCAGCAATGATGAGCTGATCAAATCCTGTGCGAGTTTTGTGCTGAACCTAGTTGGTTGTGTTGTGCAATGCCTTAGCTGTGACCTTCAGTTTACCCGGCCTTGGAATAGATCATTCTTATCTTTCAGAGTACTTTCAAAATAAGTCCAAACATTTTAAACTTCTCCAAGTTGTCCCAGAAGACAAAAGGCTTTTCGAGCTGCTGCCGAGACTGGTGAGGCAACTGAGAGCTATTTTGGGAGCTCCCCACCACATACGCTGAGTTGCGAGTTTGACCAGACCAGGGAAAACAGTATTTTACAGCTCTTGTTTGCTACTGCTGCCAAGGAAGTTAGGGGTGCTCTCAAGAAGATTGAGATAAGCAAATCTGGGAGGCTACTTCTTTTTCTGGTGGAGTCATCATGATGGGTATCTCCCTGTTCAAAAGGAGGACTTCTTGGGTGAAGTGGAGCCCAAGCCAGATTGAGTAGATACCGCTCTCGCTGGTGCACAGATTCATCCCACTGCCAGCGACTTCGGCAGTGTCTCATCGCTTCTCTGTTTGCCCGACCCAGCCCACAGAGCTTTTTTCCCACTGGCTCTGCCTGTGGAACTTTTTTCAAACGAAGATACTTTTGTCATGTAAACACAAAACATAAGAAGTCCATTAGAACGAAAAAAAATTAAGCTTTTTAAAATTTATTTACTTCTGTTTAAATCTTTAGAAAACTTTGGAATTGTCTGACAAAATGCAGAAACTCTGGTTTGGATTTTTTATTTTTGCACTTGGATTTTCTTTTCTTACTAATGACACCAGTAGTTTTGCATGTGCCACAACATTTCCTTATTAGGACAAAGCGTTTCCTGCTTTTATTGTTTGATGCTTTAATGACATACCAAGGAACTGATTTAATCTAGAAAATGAGATAAAATGTCTTGATTCAGTAGGAACAATTGGCCTAAATGAGGGTAACTGTTGTAACATTCTTTCATTGTTACATTATGCCATGCAGGTTTAACGATGCCTATATCCTATGAATGACATGGTGAAATGAGGGAAAACAGCAAAAATAGATGACATCTCATAAAAATCTGTTCAACTTCCAAGACAAGTACGATCCCGATCAAGATCCCCACCCCCCCCAATTTTCACTCTTTTTTAGGTGATAACCTTAAAACTTTGGTTTTGCTGAAATTCAAAGCACAAGGCGATTCCCAAGCGCTGCCTTTCCCCTGGGGTCAGCGTTGCGGCAGTGCCGACCGGTTGCGCACGCCGCCCTGCTTCGCACACCCCGATGGGCATTGAGGCTGCTGCCAGCAGCCGTGGAGCGTGACACCACGTGGATGTCAGGTTTCGGCTCTGTTTCACACCCTGGGAGCCACTATAAGCCCTGTAAGAGCCCGCAGCTGGTGCAAGGTGCCAAGGCAGGCGGATGGGGAGGACGCCAGTGGAAGTGAAGCACGGCAGATGCCAGCACCCTGCTCTGGTATTCACCTGTCGTGTGGGACCTCCCTGAAGCTTCATCTGCTGCATGGAGAATGGATCCTTCTTCTGTTTGTAACCACCTTGGGAAAGGATGTCATTGGTTAGAAAAGTGCTAATTAAGAAATACAGGTGTACTCTACCTCTGACCTCCAAAGCAAAAGATAGAGAAAACCACATTGACACAGCCACCTCGGAGGTCCTTCCTGGGGAGCAGTGGAGGATGCTGCTCCTGACACCTTCCCCTCCAGGAGGGTGAGGTCCAGCCTTTCCAAGTCCCTGCTGTGAACGACGGACCTGGTGCCTGGGCAGCCTCTCATGTTGCATTTGTTGTTTCGGTAGAAAATTCATACTTCACCAGCACTTTATTTTAAATCTCTGTAGGCTCCTCTTAATGAAAGCAATCCAGGCTTGTACACCATTAACTGGTTCATGGATGAATGTCCTGGAGAAAAGGCAATGCTTAGAAAGCAATTCATAAAAGACATAAAATAAAAAAACCCACACTTAGTCCTTTTACTCATTAAATGAAACCCATTGTCATTCACACTTCTCTTGAGAGTCATACTTGCCATATCAAACTGCATATCAACCTCAGTGTGCATCTGTTAAGCAAAATTTATGGCGAGGCGGTCTCATTTATACAAGTTTTCTGCTATGCGCTGTCACTCAGCCTAGCAGACTCCTATAGAAAAGCCACAATTTAAGTCAAAACTCTACTGTGCCAGTGCAGTTATAAAATTATAGTGGCTTTCAGAGCTAGGATATATCAAAGTCTCTTTCTGGGGAAAGCAGCTACCTTCAGGTGTCTGCTCTGAGGCTACTGCCTCTAAGACTACAGCTAGAAGGAGAAGGTAGCACAGGGGATGGTCAGGTGTGGATGTACAGGGGGTCTTCACTTCGCAGTCGAGTTGTGTTTGCTCTGCAGTCCAGGTAAGGTGGGCTACCTTGTTGTCTCCAAAGGGTCAGTGCTAACTAGCTTACCACAGCGTAGGAGCGGTTATGTGGAAAGTTACCCTGGAGTAATACAAATACAAAGCCTTGCTTCCCTTTCTCTAGTTCATCCGTAACTTGCACTTCAGGGTGAGCCCATTTCACTCTGCTTTTCACTAGAGGACATCAAGGTGACAAGTTGTCTGCAGAAAGTGCCCTGAATTGCTAGGCCTTAGGGGACTTGGCTGGGACTCTGTTGCTACATTTCCAGCCTCTTAAAGCTCCTGCCTGAATATCTTTGCTTTTCCACAATCTTCTCACCTTCACTCACCAAAGCTTTGTTCCCTTCTTGAGAAAGGGCCTTAGGGACGATGACACGATGTTCCTGGTAGCGGGAGCCTCTCACAGTTTGTTTTTCCCACACAAATGCATGTGTGAGGAGTGGGGAGGTGGTTCCCACCTTACCTGTCTCATGGACCACGCATCAGAGTGGGCTTCTCTGTGTGTGCAGAGAAAATGTCAAGAGATGTGAGCATACAGGAATGGCAAATAAGGTGACACGTGAAAAGGGCCTAATAAAATGCTACCCTTTAAATGATACTTTGCCATGGGGCACCTGAACCACTTCAACCATTCTTCGATCCATGTCTGAAGTCACTGGTGTTTCCCATTGCTGTCAGTTATGGTCTTCCTAACTTTTGAGCTCCAAGAGACTTTCTTTGAAGAGAAGTCTTTTTTTTTTTTTTTTCCCATTCTCTGACTTTTTACATTCTCTGTTTTTCTAAGGCCAGGTATTAAAATGTTTGTGGGGTCAGTTGTGGATCCGATTATTTTTAATGAAGTTTTTGTACAAGCAAGAAGCCCAGGTAACACAGTTATCTGGCAAGGGCTCGTTGCCAGTACAACTCACTCCATTCCAGCTACACTGGCAAGAAGAACACTTTTTTTTTTTTTTTTTTTTTTATAAGGCTCACCACCATTCTTAATTGTCCTGGTTTNATACTTTTTTTTTTTTGGCTGCTTCAAGCTATGTCTTAGTCTGAAGACACAGTTTGCTGGTCTAGCTATGTCAGCCACCTTTTTCTAACATAGGCTAAACTTTGAATGTTGCTTCATGCAGAATAGCAAGTTTGCAGCCAATGTGAACTGGTGGCTGTATTCAAAGGTCTGCTAAGGTCAGGAGATGCAGAGCTGAGAGTAGGTACTAATGGTTTGTGGACCTCTTACCAGGTATGGCTGCTCAAATGGACACAAGCACACCACTTTAGAGCAAACCGCTACAGCCAAAGGAATGGGAAAAAAATGAATGTCTTGATCTTTTAAAAAGTGTCTCTCTGTTCATGCTCTGCTGAGTCTTTCTGTGAGAAATGGATATTGTGAAGTAGCTTCATACAGCCTAGAAAAACCATCTAGAGTTGGCCATGGTGCCTGCCCTCTGGCAGTGCTGGCACTTGTGACCTGTAATACTTCCCTAGGCCATAATCTGCAAAATAAAATTGAAAAACTCTGATTCTCTCTCTTTCAGTGAGTCAAGAATCTGCTACCTTTTCCTCTTGAAGGTTAACGGAATTTGAACATTTTATGCTGATCACCTCATCCATAAGCTAACAAAAGGCTTATCTGTTTCTTTTCCACTGTAATTGACAATCGTCTTTAGACGCATGTTCAGCATTTCAAGACTAACTTAAAGGTCAAATTTATCATACAGGCAGATTGGATGAGCTCATGGTTGAGGAAAGACCATCTAAAGGTGACTTGTCTAACATACCGGTAAACACAGACACACGCACAGAGCCCACACACATTTCTTTTTGGTCTAGCCTTGTCTCAGACGTCACCCGTGTGCCAAGAGTCTCAGGGCAAAGCTGTACTAAAAATGTTACAGATGGATTTGATTTGGCACCTGGAATATAAGAGAATAATAAGGGTCTGAATGAAGGAGATGTATTCAGAAATGGATAGAGCAGAATTTAATTCTTCTGACCCTTCTTATATGAAATCTCAATTATGCCAGACTGCTGAAGCACCTTGTTTGTGTTTAAGCAGTTTACTCCCAGATTTTATGTATCCAAGCGTGGGTCTGTGCCACACCAGAGAAAGCGTGCAGACCCGTACCTCTCACTGCACGCGTCTGTGTTCAGCACAGGCGCTGCAACAGCTGATAAGGATACCTGAAACAAAGCCTGGGGACTCTGGTAGCCCCCACATGGGACAGTCATCAGCAAACGCTGGCCTGTAACACTGTGCACCCTGGGCACGTGCTAAGCCTCGCTCAGAGCACAGCTCCCAGTGAAAGCAAGTACTGCACGTGCTCAGTTTCTTCACACAAAATTAATGTACAAAACATAAAGTATGATAAAACTGTAGGCACAGGTGAAAGTGTGAACTGTGTAGGGGAGGTGGATAACTTCCCCCAATTAAAATCAGTATCTTCAGCAGCAGCCCCTCCACCCTATTTGGTAGGGCATTAGGGGACGCAGACTCTCCTGTTGGGAAATGGTGATCAGCTAAAAGTCCCTTTCCCCTGGGGATTTCTCTGTTGCGTCCCACAAACTTTTTGGCCAAGTGTCAGTTTTCAGCCCCTCCACCCTCCTCCTGGCAGAGCCACAGGTGGTGGCCACAGAAGAGGAATTTGGAGCTAGAAACCGGTTTTCCAGAGTCACTTCAACAACTATCAGCTCTGGCATGCATGTTTCCAAAGCAGGACCTCCTCACTATCTGCCCTCCCACCTGTCCCATCGTCCTCCTGTGAGCCTAATCTTGTGCCACACTTGTCCCCCTGGTCTCCGTGCTGCCTGCCGCACCCAGCCTTGGCTGGATGCCCGTGGCCATGGGGCCCTGGAAACCCCAAAGTTGGCAGCAGCTGCTGACTGCTGGCATGTCAGCCAGCCCAGCAGCTGGAGGACACCTGCCCCACACCCTAAGCAAGGTCCTCGTGCAGAACGAGGAGTGCCACCGCATGTCACCACAAGTCACTGGGAGGAAAAAAATCAGCCAGATGAAATTCAGTGGACAAAGCTAGACACAGCACCATGCTAAGGAAGGAGAGATTAGCTATGCCTATGACAAGTGGGGCGCAAGCAGCAGCACTTGAAAAAAGGTGCTGTGGGCAGCAATGAGCTAGAAACTGTCTGAGCTGCTGCAGTGCTGTGGCACGGGGGCAGTCCTGGATGCTGGAGCCAGCCGGGAGAAGAGCAACAAGAATGAGCAGAGTCAGCAAGAATGGGGACCTATGGGAGAAGGCTGATTTTATTTGTTAGAACAGGTTGAGAAGGGACACAAACTGCCCTTCACATAGAAGATTACTTAAAAAAAACCCAAACCCTTCCTGCACACTAAGGAGAGGACATAGCTGAGTTTCACCTGCAACAAATGTAGGTTATGTTCTCCTAGCTATGAGGGTAATTAACAGATTTCCAGAGGTGTGGACTTTTCTTGATTAAGGGTGTTTTTGGGAGCAAAATGTTTGCCTAGATTTGCCTTGGTCGTGCCTCAGAGCAGGAGGGTGATCTCCTGAGGTCCCTTCTAACCTATGACTTGCCTTAAAGAGTTAAAACAGCTTTAAAAACAAAACAAAAGGCACAGAGGCTTCTGCCCTTTCCTACCTGAGGCACAGGTCTCTATGTACAGTAGCAAATTGTTATCTTTTCTCCCAGTTTGAGTGTAACAGGTACTGAGTAACGTTGTCCTAGTGTGTTGACACATGAGCCAGGGTGTGCCCCGGACCCCAGAGAAGTATTGATGTAGCGCAGCCGCCTGCTAAAAGTCTGGTGTTTGGTTTCCTTCTTCTCTCTAGCATCTTGCTTTGCCCCCAGAGAAGCTGCACGTTGTCATAATTCGTTCTCCAGGCATGTCTTGCTGCAAACACAAGTTGCTCTCTCCTGTTCCTGGTGAGACTCGAAGCTCTGAGAAGATGTCCTGCCCCGTAGGTTTCCTTTTCCTGATGAAAGCCAGTGCAGAAAGTGCTCCTCTTGGGACACCACATGCTCCAGTATCTGTCGACCCCTCGCGTGACTGGATGCCTGCAAATCTGAAGGACCAGAAGTATAAATGCAGGTGAAAAGGCAGATGTTCCTGCAACAGGTCAGGTTTGTTTCAGAGGTAGCCAGCTTCCCCCCTCCCCGAGGGCACATGTTGGCCCTTCCAGCAGGGACGATGGGCTGGACCAGGAGAAGATGCAAGCAGCAAAGCCCCACTGACCATGAGCAGCAGGGCTGGCGTGGGCAGGGACGTGGGAGGCATGGCAGGGAGACGCAGCTTTGGGTGAGAACTTGCTTATCAGAAAACCCACGCCCTGGAGAAAGACACAGCCTGAAGCCATTTGGGGTGTCCCCATCACTGCTGCCAGGCCATCAAGGCTGGTAGCTGGCAGGGCATCCCACTGGGTCAGGAGGTGCCGGCAACTGTGGGCAAAGCTCAGGCACCCAAGCCAGCGTGTGATGGGCTGTGCAGGAGGACAGCAAGGGTGCTCATGGCAGGATCAGCCTCCTCTCCTGCCGGCAAAGAAGAGCCATTGCTGCCTCCTTGCCTTGCCGTGGGGCCAGCAGTAACCCCCCCAACAGGGTCCTGGCATAGTCAGCCAGTAACATGTACCAGACTTGGGCTCCCAGACAGAAAAAACAAACCACTGCATGTTCGATGTTTACATTAGATGTTTATTTTACAGTTCATTTCACAATCCGTTTCTCTTCTCCCTTTGCTGTGAGTTGATTTATGGTGCTGCAGATCCTATCTGCCTGCCCTGCCCAGAGCACCGACTTGGAGAAAAACCTGTCAGGGGTCTCTCCTTGTTGTCGTTGCTGTTTTGCCTACAACGGCCCTTACCTAAGAGTTAAACTAGAGCAGTTTCTTCCAAACAGCAATAAATTAGTTTCCTGCTCCCTTGTGATTGCATTAGTGTTTTGAGGGGTGGGCAGCTCAGGGTCCCTGAAGAAAACAAGAGCAAACAAGCATGGTGCAAAAAAGGGCTGCCCTGAGCTTCCCTCTGGCTGGCTTCTCCCCTGGCTGGACTGGTGGGGCATTGAGGACTCCTGGCATGCTGTGGGACCACAGACCCTGCGCCCCATCCACTGTGCCCCTCCGATGATGAGGCACCGTACCTGGCTGCGGGGCAAGTCCCCGGGCTGTTGGGGTGGCCAGTGACCGCAGGAGGTGGCTGGTCCCTTCCTGCCCTGTGCCATAAGGGACTGTCAGGGGCTGCTGGGATTAACCATGATTACTTGCTCCATGGTACATTTAAATTTTGAATTTTATGCTGCTATGTCTTAGCGGCATTCGGGGAGGTGGTTTAGCTTCACCGGTTTGATCAAGGCCTTTCCTCCACAGTTGAACGTGCAAAAAAGATGCACTGCATTTTACTGAGAAAATAAGAGATCTGATCTGAAGATCTAGTGGGAAATCCCTGAGTAAAACTTGGCCTTCCTTGCTGGCTGCGTGCTTTGGAGAAGGAGAGGGATTCACTGCTTCCTCGTACAGAGCCAGGTGCTCCCCATGAATAACTGGACCCAACCTAAAAGCAGAAGGAAGTGCATTTAAAAAAAACAGAGGTGTGGTAATGACACTATCGTGCTTTATGTGCGTTGTGTAATCCGTGATGTGTGTGTGGCTCCTGAAGAGCCTGCTCCCCAGTCATGGCTAAATCACACCTTGAAAACAAGGATAAAATCCTAATAAGTTGACTGGCTGGAGGGGTTTGTTCCTTTTCCCCAGGAAAATGCTACTTACCACAAGCAAATGTGTATTTTTGTGGACTGAATGCTCATGTGACAGACACAGTGTCTTGTATATATCCAAGCCGGAAGTTTTGAAAGAAGTTTTCTTTTCCAGTTTTCTTTATCACAGCTAATTGCCCTGACGATGACAATGTGAACAGATGGTAAGAAACAGAACAATTTCACATAGAGGGCACTGAGAACCTATGATTACCTAAATTAATAGCTAACTAAGTGTCTCCCCACAAACTTGTTTAGCAATTTACACATTTCAAATTGCAGTTGTACCAAGTGGGAGGTTTTATGTTAAGAAATCGCTTTCACATTCAACTTGATGAAAACTAAAGTCTAAAAGAAGGGAATTGATTTGGCAATACATGTTTTTGAGCTCTGGCTCACTGGTCCAAATTTAGTCCATTCCTGCACTGGTAAATTTCTTAAAGGCACTATGAAAATACCTGCTTTTTCCTCCTTTCCTACAAAACCCATATGTACTTTTATTTAACTGTGGAATGATTCTTTCTTATCTGTAATAATTCTGCAGGCATTGGAGAATGATGTTGGAAATAGAGAAATGAAACGGTCAGGGAAGTATGAACTTCTCTGCTTTTGTGCACATGAGGATTAAATACTTAAAAGGAAGATCTGCTACATTTCACCATTTTATATGTCAACAACACCTCCAAACAATGCATTAAAGAATAACAATCCAACACTGTGAGTATAAAAATTGACCCCATATTAGCCAAAATTGTATCTGATAAGCCCCAATAAAACCTAAACCATTTGCTCAATACTGTGAAGGTAGGGTAGGGTTTGGGGGTTTCTTTTCCTCCAATTGAAACTGCACATTTTAGGAAAGGCAGCAAGAGTAACACTGCTGGGCAGCCTGGTGCGGACACATTCCTAAAAGCTTGTAAGAAAGTCAAAGGTAGAACTGAAAAGCCAAGGGGTGGCAGCGCTAGCAAGGGCAAGGATGATTTCTGCAGGATGATCAGGAGGTGCATTTCGTAAGAGAGAAACCTTCTCCCTGGAGAATTTTTCATAGCTAGCAACCATGCCTTGCAGTTTCTGTCTTGCAACAGAAGTTGTATGCAGAGATTTTGTCTCCCTACCTGACCTGTCCATCCTGCAAGAGGGCCATGAAACCTCAGGGTTTCCCCTGGGGACTCCTGCTGACACCTCCTTGCCTGCCTGTTGTTCCCCCCCACCCCCCGCAGGCCATGATTGATGGGGCTGCAGAAGCGGGGGGGGGGTGGGTGGGTGCTGAGGGTGGACCTGAGACAGGGTAACCAGAGGAATGGCAGCGGGATTTGTCTGGGCTGGAGCCCCACAGGCATGGACCTGTGGTGGGGCCTCCCAGGGCTTGATCCTGAGCTCAGCTGGGCACCCTGACACGGCAGAGATGCTGTGGGTACCCTGGCATCGCAGCGTCACCATGGACAGCCCAGCACTGCAGAGGTGCTGTGGGTACCCTGAAATTGCAGAGATGCTGTGGGTACCCTGAAATTGCAGAGATGCTGTGGGAGCCCCAAGAGCTGCCCGTAACCTCTCGTGCCTGTTGTAAACTCTGCCCAAGAGGCATTTGCAGAACACAGGCTTCCTCCTTGCAAGCCTGCCTTCATGTGGAGTAAAAGTGGAGAGGTCGTCCCCCTCACCTCCTGCCAGCCTCGCCTGCCCGACCAAACTCAAAATCCTAAGGGAAAAGATTTCACTGGTGTTTTGCAATATCCTTCCTCTGCCTGTTTTTGCCAACCGTGTTTCTCAGTCTGTTGGCTAAGATCAAGTATAGTATCTCAAGGACACTGTGGTCCCATCCTCCTCTGTTCCTCAGGAGGGAACAAAGGGAGATGCAAACGGTTTTGAAAACACTTGTTTACATTATTTGGTAATTTCTTGGGAATCTTAAATGAAGTACAGCAACCCATGAACTGAAAATAACCCAAGGAAAGCAGTTAGTAAAGGGATTGTCAATATATGCAATAAGGACTGAAACATGGCAAACATGACTAAAAAAGAATGGGGATATAGCTGCTGGGGTCTGGGTTTCTCTTGTTTATAAGTCAAATCTAGTGCCCAGTGAGGATGTCCAGCTCCCAGTTCCTGAACAGTTTGACTCCTTAAGCCCTGCTCCTTGCACTAGGCTCTGTAGGTTTGGGTCTCTGAAGTTTTTTTCTTCAAAAATTCTGGCAGTTCATGAGGAGTGGTTTGCCAGCACATTATTCCACCACATCTCCCGAGAATGCAGTATAGGATTAAGGCAAATTTATGATATCTCTTTTGAGCAGTTTGTACTTAGCAGTGCGATACATGTAATATTTATACAGGTAAACCTTCCCCTAAATTTACGTGCTAGACATAGGGCAGGAGCACAGGGCTCTCTCAGCCTCGCCACAGGAAGGTACCCAGTGTGACAGCGACAGGGCAGCCAGCAGCTACGTCCCAGGGAAGGACAGCTTCATGCCAGATCGGCAGCTCAGAGGTCTGCCACAGGGTGAGCCATGAGAGCTATGGACCATGGGCATGCAGGCCAGATGGAACGGAGCAAACTGCTGGCATAAAAAAAAGCTCGTGCTCTTTATTCAGCATTCAGAAATGGCCTGTGATATCGAGAAGGGACGGATCAGAGATCCGTGGAGTGCTACTTTTTCTTGCTGATTGCAGGGGACTGCATTAATAGGGCTGCTGAATGTTGATAAGGGCTGCTATAGTGAGAGAAGCCAACCGATATGATAAGGCATGTATTTTTGTGTCACGTTTCAAGCCATTTAATAGCATTGGGTGAGGTGAACAGTAGCCAAAGTTGGGTTAAAAAGTGTCCTTTATGTTAAAGGAACCTACTTGAACTCACTTTCCTGTAGTTCAAATGAGAAAGTAGGTTAAATTAGTTCTGATAAAGCGCTAACTGCATGAAATTATGTTCACAGGCAGGAAAAGTGCAAATTTGTATCCCAGTTCTGTCCATGCAGCCTTTTGGTTTTGGGGTGGGTTTTTTATGACCACCACCCCCCCCCATAGGACCATACTCGAGGCCTTTCCCAAATAATAGCGTCAATTGTAAGACACTGCGTGAGGATTCTGCATTGTTGCTAACCCAGGGACAGGCATGCCAAACTTGCTTTCATTGCGGGTGATTTGATTAACCTTTTATTGAGTCTGCGAAAGGCTATTGAACCGACTCGGACATGTTCTCTGTGTTTCAAAGACCCGAGGTGGTTTTTTGCCCAGTCCCTCCCCTTTCTCTCAGAGCGCAAAAAGCCTGCAATTACGGGCAGCTTTCAAGGCTGGCAGCTCTCGTTAACAGCCAGGACTTGTTGGGGTGTAGAGTGGAGGAGCTGTATTGCACTTGGACCAGAATGAAAGCCATTTCAAATACTGCCACTCAACCCCCCGGGGCTGGGACCTCCCCTCATTTCTGGATGTGCATGCTCCGAGGCCAGGATTTGGACTTGGAGCAGGAGTAGTCCATCATTCAGGTTGTAATCACTTGCTCCTCTGCCGTAGGGAGCAAATACCCGGTGAATATATATGTGGTTCCATGTCCTCTGCCGGCACCCATAATCCCTCTGGTCATGCCTCCCTGTGCAAACCAGGAAAGGGTAATGTTTGCATGAAAATTCCCAGGAACTGGGTGATCACAGAGATCCTCATGTCCTGCCATGCTTGACCAAAACCAGCCAATGATTTCAAGAGCTTCTGTACAAGGAGCTGACTTTTTAAGGTCTGACTTTACGTGACTTGTTTCTGTAGAAAACCCACCTTGAACAACTCCTCAGCTGACCTGAGTGCCTTTGCAGATGAAGTTTCTTCACTTGCCTCCTGTTCCCTGGAGCTCTTCAGAGGGGGTTGGATCTTTCCTTGACCTTTTTCAAGCCCTTCCAGAAGCACTTGAATATGCTTGCAAGCTGGTGTTTTTCATCAAGAGGCTATGGTAGCATTAGCATGTAGCAACATCTAGATGAAGAGTATACAAAGGGCATCGCTGGAGGAAAGGGGAAAGGCATCGTGTATGAGCTCTAGTCTTCCTGGTGAACCTCAGGGCCTTCCATTAAAGGATGGTGACTTGTTCCTAGAATTTAGCTGTGATGAAGTGGCTTGCTTTTGCAGGACTCACCAATCTGCTCTGATGTACCTGGATCTACATTTAAACCTAGGTGTCCTGGTGGGTGCTTCACAGTGCCAGATTTGTCTCTGGAAGGGATCTGCCTCTGGCACTGCAGGCAGCTCTGCCCCCTCAGCCTGCAATTTAGGTAGGTGGCTGATTTTTACAATACTGCAATATGTTTATGGAGGGAGGAGGATTTTTTCCTCCTTGCAGAGGTGATTCTGGGGCTTTCTGCAGCATGAGGACTGGCAGCTTTTTGTCTTGGCTCACAGGGTCGTTAATGTTGTTAACGGTCATAAAATTATTGCACCCTTTCCTAATATCAGTTGACTTTGGACTTGAGAGCCAGTGCTACCTTTTACACTTTAGCATTTCACAAAGACTTTAAATGTTGGCAGTGAGAGCTGGGTATGAACTAATCTGGGAAGCAAGTTAAAGCATTACTTCACTTAAGCTTTTCCATGTGTTGATTTCAGAATCAGAGTTTCTATGTGACTCCACTGTATGTAAATGTGAGAGTTCATTTTTTCCCCTGCACTTGTTGTGACTGAGCTTGAAAAATTAGTTCCTCTGAATGCCAGTGTATTTTAGGTTTTGCTAAAGTGAACTTTTCTTTCCAGACAAATGGAGTACTGGGCTAAGATTAAACCTTGTGATTCAGTCCTTCAACTTGCAGCCACTTCTCTCCCTTGGCACGAGGCTGAGGTGACACAAGGTAGAGACCATTTACTTCAAAGAAAAAGCAAAAAGTTCTTCTAAGAAGGCCTGAAATACGGATAGCTAGAAAGCTCCTTCAGGAATGCAATTTATGATGCATGGTGGGGGTGGTGGAATATCAGGTAGATGTATCCCATACATTTTTATCCGCACAATGTGCATGTCTCTATGATCCTTCACCCAGAATTTTATTTTAATATTACAACTGAAGACATGTATTTAATTGTTGTGGTGCCTATAAGAAAATACAGGCTCCTCTGAAGTCCTCTGAAACTGTGAAGTGTTTCACAATGTATGAAAAGGTAATTTGCATTGAGAATCAATATGCTAATTATTGTGTCAACACATTTTTTTGGCATGTTTCTTGGCTTCTTGTCCCAGGGTATACAGCCACGTACGGTCCCAGTTCATCTGCAAGACATAAGATGTGCCTTGGCTCTGTGACAGTCACAGGACTTGTTGAAAGAGATGCAAACTGAAGATGAAGAACACCGGCACAGTTTGTACTGTCTTATCCAGTCTAGCTTCATTCTGTCAGGGAACATCAATTAAATCAGATGAAGAAATTAGGGAGCTTTTGTCTAGCTTGTCTAACTATTAAAAAAGTTAAATAAATATTGATTAAAATAAAATGATTGTTAAACAGCTGAGTCGAAATAACTACCATACCAATCCATACGGTTTATATAATGTGAATTGGTGTTGGAATACAAGTGTCAAATATGGGCCCAAAGATGTTCTCCATCTTCATTTTATTTACTTTGAAGATAGTTGTGCCCTGAGTCAGGGACCAGGAATAGCTGTGCCAGGAGCTGTGCTACCTCAGAACAAAAAGATGAAATTTGCCTCTTGGCTTCTTCTGCAGCCTGACGGCTCTTTGAGACACCAGGGCGATGCACTCGGGGGGAGCATGAGAAACAGGCGGACTGTATGGCTTTTAACATTGTGGCTCGCAGCACGAAACAATATAAACACAGGACGCACGCAATGTGTGACTGCAGAATATTTGGCTGTGGAGTTTCTGCCATATAATAATCTGTGACGGGGCTGAGAGCCGTCCAGGAGATCAGCTGAAATGGTCCTGGGAGCTTGGAGAAAGCAACCAGAAAACACCGGCTGTCTCTGCTAGACCTGTTAGTCCTTAATTGCTCCGTGGTAACTAATGACTAAGCTGCATAGGAAGAATTATAGTGCTAACTTGGATTATGCTTCCAGTCTTTTTAAAGTGCTTGCTTTAGGGTCTCTGTATACGTGTGAGGCATGGGGAAGGCTGGCGAAGTGGAAAGGTGCTGTGGATCGGGATAAGTAGTTGTATGAGGAGAATGTGTCTCTTTACTCACCCTTAGTGTCCCTGGATACATCGAAAAACAGTGCAGGCAAAAGGGATGGGTACACGCCTGAGAGCTCCTCGCTTTCCAGGTGTTCACAAAACAAATGAGGGTGGCTGGGCCTCCTGCAGTTGCCCAAACAGCCACCGCAAACTTTCTGGCAGATCACTGCATCCACCCTATTGTTTCCTCTTCACCTGGGAAAAAGGCTGCTGGATTATTGCTTTTCCAACCAGCTGCTAACCCAGTAGCACACAACCAAGTCTGCCACCCCACCGGGCTCAGAGATGCTTACCAAATCCTGTTACTTGTCCCCACAATAGCAAAATGGCTCTTAAACTCACCCTGTATATGCCTTCCCTGGGACAGATGTACCTGCTGCGGATCTCAGTCGCGGGGGGCCAGGGGCTGGTGGTGGGGTGGGCGATGCTGGGTCAGTCACACTCTCCAGGTTTGCTCCCCGATGCTACCACGAAGAAAATAGTTATTTGCTCTCTCTACTGCAAAGATAAAAAGCGAACACTAGGAAGGGTATATGATCTATTTATATTGACAAATAATTTTCAGATGTAATTTTTGTAAGTCTCTGATCAAGAACTAGGAAAAAAATATTTGTAATTGGTGCTACTCCGCACCTCAGGCAACCATCAAAGCCTTTATTTTTTTTTCACAAGTAGCTCTAGTTTTACCTTATGGAGGCTGCCAAGGACCTTCAGAGCCTGATGACAAGCCTTTTCAGTTGAACAAGCACATTTTTTGGGTGGGTTTTCTCCCAAAAGGTGAGAGATGATACACATGCAGGGTGAAGCTAACCTAGAGATGACCTGCCCTGCTGCTGGCTCATCTTTTTTTTTTTTCCTGCTTTGTTTTGGGCTTGTTTTACTGGCAAATTTCTGGGCTACATTTGTTTGGCTTATGTTCTAACACCTTACCTAATATTTTTGCTTTATATGTCAGCTTTTTGTTTTCAAGTTGCTAACTACTATCAGATAACTGAGGTTAACAGAGGTTTCTTTCTTTAGCTGTAACTTAGTTAGCGGAGAAAGAGTACTTCACTGAACTCGTATCAAGTCCCGCTCCAAATTTTGCAGGGTGTTTTCACTGCTTTACCTGCAGTAATTAACCTGACGCCCCCGCAGCCCCTGGTAAGCAGCTCTGCCAGCGGGACACCTCCAGCAGCCGCTCTGCCAGGTGAGCACAAAGGCTCACAAAGCAGAAATGCCTTCGGGCCCCCGGTGTGTCAATAGGTCTGCTCAGCTATGCCGAGTTTAGTCATGCATTTTAAGTTTCTTCCTGAAACCAGGGTCTTAATTCTTGTGCCATTTTACTGGAACAAAGAGGTCAGATTATTTATAAGTCGGTCGCCTTTGTGTGCGTGCAGCTAGCAATGCCTTCGGTGCTCTAGTTCCTGGGACTCTTTTTCCCTCCAGCTCTTAAGTCTCAGCTATTCTCTCCTAATGCAATAACAGTAATTACCCTATCGCTGGCCACCGCAGCACCCTCCATTAGCGCCTGCCTTACCTAGCGTACAGTGCAGGCTGGGAGCCAGGTAAAGCCCGTATAATTTATAGCTCATCAGAGAAGCCAACCAGCCCACAGTCTTCCTGTTTTGTAAAGAGATGGACTTATCACCTAGACGCTGCTGCGACGGGCGCGCTGGAAAGGCAGGAAGATCAAAGTAGAGCACGGGCAAGCTCTGGCCCTGTCTCTGTTTGTGTTCTCTGTTGTTTCATCCAGGCATGCAGTGAAGCAAAATCATCATGACTCGATGCAACCAGAGGACAATATTGACGTGTTTTTTGCTCCCCAGTAGACCCACGGCATTTCACAATGTAATTGTTGTTTCGCATCCGGCTGCTGAGCGCGCAACAAGAGACATGGAGCTGGCCCTGCTAAGGTTTCTCTGCTAAGGCCAGGATTCAGCACAACGATGACCTCTTACACATTTTATTTGACTGCTGTCCTATAGCATCCTGTAGGGTGTGCGGTATGGCGCACGGACTGACTTCACAGCTTCTTCAGTCCTCGTACATTTTCAGGGTGCCTGAAATCACAATCCAGTCTTCTGACGTGTGGCTTTGTCTCAAAATTGCAGAAAAGGGGCTGAATGAGGAGAAAAAAAACCCCCTGCTCTGAAGGGACAGGGGTGTTTGGCTCCCACCTGTCCTTCTGCCACCAAACCTCTTGGCCTGGAGCGGCCTGGGGCTACCCACGAGTCTGTCTGAAAACAACACCCTGCTTGTGTTTTTGCCTAAAAGCCTGCTCCTTCTACGGCTGAACTCTTTCTCTCATTCTCCTTGCCCTGGAAAGTGTCGCGCCGGGCAGAGAGCTGCCCATAGGGGATTTTTGTGCATCCCCCCCAAAACTGAGCAGGGATGGCCCATTGAGTTGCTGGTGACCCAAACCATCAGCGGCCATCCTAACAGCCCAGCTTCCCATCTCAGGCACCAGAGAACTGCCATCGCTGTCGAAAATATTTTCAAAAGTGTAACCAAATAGAAAACAAGAATCTATAAATTCTCCTTCACAACAGCACTTGTGGTGTGTCTGCTCTTGGGAGGAGAAATTATTTTTCTTTCACTGCTAAGCTGACACATCCAGCAGGATTTGGAGGGCAGAGGTAACTGATGAGGTTAGATGAAATGAAGAGCAGATCAAGAGAGAATCACTCCTGACACTGATCGCAGCCTCATGCAGGCCAGGCCAGATAGTCCTTCGTGCAGAGGGTACACCATGCACACGTCTGCACTGGAGAGATCGGTCAAGGAAAATCTTCTCTGACACCATTTGGACTTGGCCTCCTCCTGTCCTCCAGGTAGCAAGCAGCATTTTTCCGCCGTGCCTTAGAACACCTTGAGCTGATAACCACATGCTTCCCAGTGTAAAAGTTTCTGACAACTTTTTGCTGAGAAGCTTTTGCACTTTTGATGGTCATACATGGCCTCTGAAACCCAGCAAGAGCAAAGCTGTGGGGTCAGAAATATGCTTTTTCTTTGTTCCTTTAGCTGCTGCTCATGTTTTTGGCCGAGATAAAAACTCTTTTGGAAATTACTCATATCTTCACTCAGTGCTTTGGCAATCTGAGGAGACTGCATTACTCGATGGTGCTTCAAGCTAGCAACAGCAGGGCCCAGATATCCTCGGATTTGATAACCAACACACGTCTTCATCAGTGAACTCGTACAAGGTGATGTTGTTTTGATGTGCAATTAAGTTACTAGGGATCTAGTCACAGAGCAGAGCTTTGAACTGAGTATCTCTCACTGTTGGAAGCAAATGGAGGAATAAACAGAAATATGTATGCATCTGAGACTCAATTTGCCAACGGGCAAACTAATGAAGTGGGGTGATGTTCCCCAGCAAAGCTGGCTCAGGTGGAGAAGGTGGATGCTTGAGTGCAGAGCAGGCACAGGCAGAGGCATGGAGGTGAGGGATCCTGCACCCTGCCTGCTCGCTCCACATGTCCGTGGCACTCAGTTCTCTGGTTAGTCCTGGGGAGCCTCGGGACGGCTGTTGTGAAGACACAAGAGTTCATAGGCTGCAGAAAGAGGACCTGATCATTTAGAGGTCAAGAAGTGCCAGTGTAACTATCAAAAGCAAACCTGAGCTGAAACTTGCAAAGTACTCCAGAAAAAATGGGAAAAACTTCTTCAAATCTCAGTGTAAGAGAGGAAGAAAAGCCGAGTCAGGCTGCTGTGTAGTAAATGAGATTAAAGATAATCTAGGCATGGCCTAAAATCAAAGGAGTATTTTACCTCTGTTCTCGTTTAAGGAAGACAAATCCTAGAGGTCAAAGCTGGCTAGTTAATGGGAACAGGGATATGGAAATGGAATCACTACTGTGGGGAAGCAAAGCTCAAAGAACAGGCTGCATTCCTCTTGGTGGGGCAGGTCATGCCTGTCCAGGAGTTCTGGAAAGACCAGCATGTGAGGTGGCACATCTAATAGCAACTGTTTTTATACATCTGTCAAGTCAGTGAGGGACCCTGTGACTGCAGAATATCCATTACAATATGTTTGGTTGTGCAGGGTTAAAAAATAATCCAGCCAACCATCGTTTGTGTAACTCTGACCTCACTGGTATGCGGGGCTTTGGAACATGCCTTGAAGGTTAATAAAAAATGCAAAGGCAGATCAAAAATGGGATGAAATGCAACTAAAGGTACATCCTGCCAGACTAACCTGATGGTTCTCTTTGATAAAACAATTATTTTTCCAGACAGGTGATATCTGCCAAATTTCCTTTATCTAGACTACTTTAATGTATTTGCTATGATGTCAAGTGTGAAACAACTGATGTTGCTGGAGACAAAATAGATTAGCAGAGGAATTCCATTGCTGGTAAGAAGAGGAGACAATGTGTGCTGAGGGTGGAGATCTCAGGCCGGGAGGAGTTATCTGGGAGAGTTCTTCAAATAGGAGTTTTGGGACCAATTTTGTTTTAATGTTTGCATTAATGGCATGCTCCTGGCCCACGTGAGCATTGTGCTGATGAAATGTGCTGCACAAAGCCATGACGCGTTGCTGGCACGGGGGTGGTTTGGAGGCCAGGCAGGATGAGCAGGGCACCTTGAGAACAGCTGTAATAAAAGAAGGATGACATTCAAGTAAAAGACAAAGAGTCATGCAGGTGAAAACTGGTGTCAGAGGCAGCTTTTACTATTAACAGGGAGTGAATCTGCTGGAAAAATGACTGAGGAAAAAGAAAAATCAGCATTAGATAGTCATAGAAGCATTGTGTGCTGCCAGCTTGATCCTTATGTTGCATCTATTTCCAGTTGAGATGAGGAAATATTAGTGCCAGCATACATGGCCCAGATCGACTCTCCTCCCTTCCCACCCTCCTTTTGGGAAAGATGCATTAACAGCAGAGCAGCTGCAGAGACTAGCTGCAAGGGAGACGAGGGGACCAGAGACCCTCTCTCCTAGGAGGCCACGGGAAGGTCCTGGAGCACATGCATGTGGTGATGGGGATGGAGTCTGGTGGAGCAGGCACCCTCATGCAGTCTTGGGATCAAGTATCCAAATGCTGCCTGCACAGGGCTGCTCTAGCCTAAGGCCAGCCCCCATTTCTGCCAGCTGCTAGCACGCTCGCATTTATTTTCTTTGGATTAGAGGCAAAAGCAACACCTGGGGCAAGAGGCGTAGGCAGGGGTAGGGTAGAGGATGGAGGAAAGGCCAGGCTGGACCAGCTCGGTGGTGCCTCCCAGTGCTTTGGTACCAAATGAAACCCTGGTGCAATGTTTTGCTCTCTGTCCTGGGAGTTGCCAGCCCTTCTACCAGCACCTCGTGCTGCAGCTGGGCTCAAGCTGTGCTGCAGCATCAGCGGTCCGACTCCAACGATGGCGTGCCATGAGGAGCGGTTGCAGTTGCGTGCAATTACATTTGTTTTAATATTTTTCCTCAAAGCTTGGAAAAGCAACTGAAAAATGAATAAAACCAACTGCCTGTCTGCACGATTCACAGCCAGAGCGATAAACTACGTATTGCTCTGCCTAGCAATTACCAGAAGTTTTCTGCATGTGCTGTGGAGAAGGGATTTTGCAGGAGGGCCCCAGATGAAGCCTAAACAAACAGGTAGGAACAGAGTCCGACCCTCTGGCCATGCCTCAAGCCAGTCAGACATGGAGCAACCTGGGTCTGGAAGCTGCATTGCCGCCTTTGTTGGAGACGCTGTCAGAGAGGAGCTGTTGCTGGGGGTGGTCAGATAAGGCCCAGCAAGTTTCTAAGAAATGGCTTCTAGCCCAGGTTTGTCACCCAACCACTCAGGTCAGCAAGGGGAGCAGAGGTGCTTGGGGCTGTAAACACTGGGCTGCAGGGCCATGCCCTTTATGGAGGGACTGTGTGGTTACATTTCTGAGTTTCTTTTGCTTCCCTAGGAGCTAATACCGTCTCCATTGCTGATGCCTTTCTAAAAAGAGGGGTGAGAGGGAAAGGCAGAGTGTGAGGAGAGTAAATAAGAAAGAGAAGAGCTGGATGCCCATGCAAAACCACAAGAATTAGAAATGGAGGCTCTTAAAGCTTGTGTAAGACCCACACGGCATTTGCAGGTTTGGCAAAGCAGCCAGGAGCGCTCCCCCTCCTCTCGCGAGAGCAGCTGGGAGCAGAGCAGGAGTCTCCCACCGGGGAACTCCGTCAGCCTGTTGATAAACAACGTTGGTGTTGAGAAGCTAAGTCAAATGCAATTACTAAATTGGTTATTCATATTACATTCTGTTCACTGTGGGAAGATACTCCTTTTGGGGTTAGGTTTATGGGCCATACAGATTGTCAGAGTGAATCTAATTAGCAAGAGAAATCCGAATGGAACAATGACTGGTAATTGTTGTTAATGATGCAAGCATATTATACCAGCTAAAATGAAACCTTGGGTTGCAAGCAGCGCTGAATGGCAAACGAACATGAACAGTTGTACGTTAAAATGCTACAAGTCCCTACCTCACTGCTGTCAGGTGCGGTTAAGTGAGCTCCCACCTGTAAAACAGCAGTGACTTGCCAAATGCTTCCCAGTGGCCACTGGAATAAAATGCCGCAAGAAATGAACGACCTGCAGAGCTTTGGTAGGAGAGGTGGTTGGAACTGGCGTGCAGGCTGAAAGCTATCCCCTGCTTTGCTTTCACCAAGGAAAACCTCAGCTGCCTTCAGAGCTGATTTAAAAAACAGGATCCTTTTTACTCGCACAGTCTCTGGATTGTGCCTCTGTGCAGGTGCAGGGCCTCCAGCCTGGGAGTCGGACCTTCCTGAGCTCCCCAGCTGTTGGTGCTGCTCTTGGCACGCCTCTCCAGCTCCACCAAGCAAGTGTGGGGCGGGCCACCGTCCAAATATTTTGGATTAAATTTGGATTGTGAATTATGCAATACACATAGACACACACACAAAACCTATTTTGTTGCTTCTGCCACTGGACATGGGCACACAGACCTTTCTGACCGTACAGCGAGCTGTGCATCTTAATTTGTTGGAAAGTTTTGATCCAGAGCCTGCATTTTGGTTAGCAGCCCTCAAACAAGAGTGCTGATGACTGGTACTCTCAGTCTGTGGAAACTGCTGGGCTTAAACAGCCAGTGGAGCTGGGACAACTCATAGCAGTCGTGGATTCGGTCCAGCACTGAGCTTCAGCTCTCACATGGGATGGCCCTGGTCCCATGCCTTGTTTCTCTCTTTCTAGCCTTCAAAATGTTCTGGACTGGTCTTCAGTTCAAGACCTATCTATTCCTCTGCATTTTTTGGGTAGGATGGATTTGTAAGAGGTGAATTGTATAGAAAAGTTGTTGGGAAAGGTGGTTCAAGCTGCATCATTTTGTTTTTCAGAGGTTAAATGCAAGTTAGTGGTTTTTTGGCAATACTATAAATGTAAATGTGATGGGAACCCTGGACAGTTGAAACATTTTCTACTAATTCATCCTTCCAAATGTGTGGGGGCAAGACAACCTGGTACAGACAAAAATGCAGACTCTCCCTTACATTATTTACTTTACATTTTCTGTAGCATAAAAGATGAGAGTTATAATGGCCAAGGGTGGGAAGGAAAGCAGAATGAAGAATGTGAGTGTGAGAGTTTTAACACCACAGCACTGGATAACACCTCCATGCTTGCAGACCACTGCGTCCTTGACCAGAACATGCAAGTTGGCTGTTAAATATCACTTCATTGATACAGTGTTGGAGTGTTGGAGATGAATCTGGGCACTTGGCTGAAACGAAAATGGTTTAGTTAAAAAAGAAAAAAAAGTTTATATTAACAGTTGTAGAACTCGAATAAAACCAAACAAAAGGGCTGGCAAAATCTGATCCAGATACTTTTGTTTGAAATACCATTTAAGAGTGGTCTGAGATGGTTGGTTTCTTATAAAAAACCCTCAAAATTTCAACAATAATTTTCAATTTTTTTTTTTTAGTAGGTTTATCAGAACTTTTGAAAACATGTAGAAAAGAAACCTTTCTTCTGTGTGGTCTTCCTCTTCCTGATGCAGGTTTGAGTCATTATAATGAGTCCATTGATAGGCACTCAGTTTTGCCAAGGGCGCGTAAGGTTAAAAATTAAAAAGCTGTGAAAGTACTCAGTACATTTAATATATTTTAAGGACTTTTGTTCAAGTCTTTCCCATGACTGGCATAGAAGTTTTTTTCATATATCCAAATTCATACCTAGAAATGTATTTTCCACAGCTAAGAGTGTCATTAAAACTTCATTTTTGTCTGTTAAAAAGAATGATGAGATTTGACTTTTTCTATGCTTTTATTTCTATGGTGATTTTTTTATTCCTCTTTGCTATTCAGATGTGTCAAGGAATTTCAAAGAAAAACAAAAATTTGCCATTGAAAACAAAATTCCTATGCTGTCAGGCGGCCCTTGTTTTAAACACCAGGAGAGAATGCATAAAAACAAAATCTCCATTTTTGGTGATATCCAAAACTCGGTGAACAAGGCGTTGAGGAGCCTGAACTAGTGTAGAAGCTGGTCCAGCTCCAAGCAGGGCGTTGTACCATATAAACTCCAGAGGCCTCTTCTAACCCAAGCTATTCAATGATACTAAAATCAAATTTTCTTACTTCACAATTTTTAGTATATTCTTTCTGGTCTTATTTGAATCTAGAGTTCTTCCAGATTTGAACACTTCCATTTTTTTTTTTCTTATCAAAACCTGTGTCAGAGTTCATTTATCTCTTCATTATTATCAGTTACAATAAATAAATCTGTTACCTTCAACTGGAAGGCTAGGGAATGATTAAAAATTACAAAGAGACCTCTTGGTATATCTTTAACAAGAGTGAACAAATGCTCAAGAGGAATCTTCACAAACCATTTTGCTAATTCACTTACAAATATTGTGCAGGAAGACATAACAGAACCAGCAAGGTAACTGTGATCATATTATTACTGAGCTTTATTCTGTAACAGCTTCAGTACACTAACACAAGCCTTATGTCTTTATTACCAAAAACCATATCACTGTATCTAACTTAAATTGCCTGGTGTTTTAAATGTACTTTTACAGACAAATCTCTGTAATACAAGTTTCTCACATATATGCCTTGAAATTATCAATCAATGGAGCATTTAAGAATATGAAAATGGGTGAAGTGTGGCAGAACGGGTCGTGATGGGCTTCCAAGCGCAGAGCTGGACTTTCTCTTTTGCAGTAACTTAGGGAACATACCATACCTCACACACAGTCCCCAGAATAGCCAAGAAGGATGTAAGCCTTATTTATTCTAGAATCCATGAACCTGCACAGGTTGAAATAGTTTATTTTGTTAAGCCTCAGATGAATCTTCCAAGCCTGTTTCTTGTAGCATGGCTGCTGCAGGTTTTCAGGAACTAGAACCATCCCAACTGTGAGATGGTGACTCTAGGGACCGAGAGTGGCTGTCAGTAGCACAAAGACTTGTTATCAGAAGCTTAAAGGACAAAAATTGCAATTACATTTCTTGATTTACATGGCATCATCACTTTTTTCCTTAATATACACTCAACGCTATCCCAAGTTGTTGTCCAATGTCAGTGTCCACTCCTTTTTGTCCACATGACTTCCTCTCCATTCATTTGCTTTCCTGTGGGTTGATGTTTTGTTTTGTCTATTAATACAGAACTGGAGGAGGCAGCAGCAGGAGGTGAAAAACCAGCAGCTATCCAGCTGGGGTGGGAGAAAATGTGCTGTGAACATGGAAGTGTGAGAGGAGATCTGCATCAGAGCAGGACCATGTTTACGGCATCTAAATTCCACCTCAGTCCCGATACCTAACGGGTGCTGTTGGACATTTGTTCATCCTGAAAAACACTGGTTAAAAAAACCCCCAACATTTTTTAACCTCATGTCCCTAATGCAATAAACCTTCTTAACCTTATAAAATGTGATTATCAAAGAACAAAGAATTCCTCCTACTTTCTTTATTATGTACAATATACATACTACCCCATCCTTACATTGCAGGTTGGTAATATTTAAAGGGCACTGAAATGTGACAATAACAAGTGCTATGCTTGCTGATGTATTATGAAATGTATCCCATTTGTCACTTTATATCTGAAAGGCAGAAAAATTTCCACCTAGCAACAGAAAGGCTTTTAGGATTAAAAAAAAAATACTTGGCAGGCAGTAGGCGTGTTAAACTACACGAGGAAGAACCCAATTGGATATTTCTAGAGACAACAGGAGCATAAGCAAGTTGCCATCAGTGTTGCCCACCACAGAAGGGGAAGACAATTTGAAGCTCTGTAACCTGAAGGAGCAAAAGACAAGTGAAGGGCAGCCCAGAAGCAGCCGTGCGCTGGCTGTGGAGATCTCTGGGAGGAACTATTGCCCTCCAAAGCTGCAGAGAGAAACGTGGTAGCAGATGCTCCAGCTCACCTGATCCCCACTGTGCCACGCTCCTCCTCATCGTCTGTGCCATAAAGAAAATGCCTCACTTTCTTAGCTTATAAAAACTGATCCACTACCAAAAATGGTCTGTCAATGATGGTGCTGGTGAGGGATTCTTGCCAAGGCTTCTTTTTTTCCTCCCATGTAAGAACATAGCTGGTGCTAGAGATCTTAACACTGGAAACCAGAGAAAGCAGAACACTTCGATTTTGGACTCAAAGCAAGCCAGACAAAGGACAAGAACTTTTCCTGTTATGTGTTTATATGATTAACTACCTAGAAAAGGGTTTTTTTCTGTGATCTGTAATCTATCCTGAAACAGAAATGTTCCCGATGGGCCAGGCAAAGCCTTTTTCCAAGAGGACCATGTTTTAATCACATTAAAATTTCCATTCAACTCTTTTCCTTTGGAGAAGGAGCTCTTTTAGCAGAAGAGGAGTATGCAACTAGCAAGCCTCCTTGCACAGCTCAAGAGCTGCATGCTGAAGAGAAATAGGCAGCAATACTTTATTTCCCAGGTGTATCCAAGCCCAGGACCAGTGATTTCAGAAGGCAGCCATGGAACTTCTACAGGCTTTGGTGAAGATCAGAAATCTTCTCCTGCCACAGAAGGACACGTGCCTCAGCCTCACAGCGCTACATTTCCAGAAAGTTATCCTAAAATGAGATGGAGGAATTGCTTTTTCCACCTGTGAAGTGACACTGCTTTCATATCTGACCACAATGAGTAAAATGAGCAAAATTCATATAAATGAACAGAGTGAATGGATGTGACCCCTCGGTCTGGCTTCTGGTCCTGCAGGGAGCTGGTTTATTTACAGGTCAATCTTTCTGCTGCACAGCGAAGACCACCAGAGGAAGGAGGCCTGAGAAAGGACAAGCGTTGTCAGCCCCAGCCTTGTTGAAGAGGCAGGAGATACACCCGCAGGAGGCAATGCTCCTGCCCTCTCCCTACGAGTCATTACCAACACCCTCCCCCAATGGGAGGGGAAGATGTTTGCCTTATTTTATTAGTGCTGAGTAACAGTATTTGTGCCAAACCTTTGGGAAAGGCTCCACACTGCCCAAGATGGCAGCAGGGTTGCTCTGAACTGTGTTTGGCAACACTGAAGAACAAGGGAACACCATCTGTTATCTGTCCCCCCTGCAGCCTGCACCCCAAATGCTTTCCAGCACAAACGGCTTGGTGGTACTCCATGGAGGATGCCAGTGAGCGAAACGGTGCTGGGAAGTGGAAAGTGGTCTGCTTCTGGTTAAGAAGCCTTCAGGTGCTTTGTTTCTTATTCCCACCTACTGGAGATGGCGCTGGGGCTGATAAATCAATCACTGCCTGGAGTAAAACTCTTCCCACTCTTTATGTTAAACAGAACCTACTTTAGTTTGAGGACAAGTTGTAAGCTGTAATTTGAGGATAGCTAAAATGGCTGTGCACTTCCCTCCTGTTCAGCCCAGTCTTTGTGTTTCCTATCATGAATTAGGTAGGGCAAACGAAGCCAGACAAAACAAGGGCTGAAACCTGCCGTCAGAACTCAGCCCCATCACACAACCAGTGCCCGAGGCTGGAATTCGATCATGGGGGAGCTAATAATAACAACACACAGCAAAGAGCAGAGTACTTTGCTGCTGTTGCTGAAAGCATGAAAAATACCATCTTAATTTAGATACTTATTATGGCATATTATGGCAGGGCATGCCAATAAACGCAGAGCAAGGTAGAAGTGCTATGCTATGGTATGTACTATTATTGCAATAATAAAAAAAAATTACCTTCTGAAAATACAGTTTCAAAAAAGAAAGGATGTTCTGCTGTTTATTCAACAATAAAAACAAAAAAGCTATGACATCCACAAAATACTCTCTCTTTAAAGTGGGCAAAGATAAACTAAAATGAACCAAGTTACTTTTCTGCCTCTGAAAACCTGTTAAATGCCCCTGTAGCCTGCAGAATATTCCACAGAAATGCTTTTTATCTTTTTCAGATTTGTTTTTCATCATACTTAGCATGTCCATTTTATTGAATTTTATTCTTAAAAATAACAAAACTCACGGCTGAAGAAACACAGGCACTTCAAAAGCCCGGTGGCACTCCATGGCTTTCATTTTCCCTGGATGTGAGAAAAAAGCTAAAAGCCCTTTAAGACACAGCAGCGAGCTCAGTTAGGACACAGTACTTGGATACGTGTAGCAGAGGCAGCAGCACGTGTGCAGGGCCCACCAGTCTGCTCTACCGCCTTCTTGTGCTGCTCCAGCTGGGAAAGCAGAGGTGGGCTGCAGACCTGCTGGGAGGCTCCTGTGCTTTGAAGGAGGATCTCAGCTTCAAAAGGACTGAAATCCCTTGCTCCTTGCTGCCCTTGGCTTCCCAGCAGACCAGGAATGGGAAAGGTGGAGAAACTTAGGTGTACCACGGGGTTGCTGTCAACCAACACTCCTCAGGGCCATTACTGTACTTTGTCAGCACCGGGGCTCCCCAGTGCCGAGCTGGACTCAGGATGCTCTTTGCTCTTTCACAGCATCGCCTGTAGCACAGTGGATAAAGCCACCATGGTACAGGAGCAGGCTGCACCACCAGCACAGCCACAGTTTTCCACGTGCACCCTGGGAGGTGACCTGCATTTCATTTAACAGTAGCTTATAATAATTATCTAGTAATTTTAGGATGGTTTCTTAGTGAAATACTAGAGAAATCCTAAACTGGTTGGAAAATGATCCACCTTTTTTGTCTGCAGTTACTTTCTGGAGAAATTAGTCTCAGGAGTTATAAACCATTCTCCAGCAAGGAAGGAGTGTTTGGGATTTCCAGCGTTAATGCTCATAAGAAATCATCTGGCTGTCACTAACATTATGTAAATAGATAGTTCATGTTTATACTCCACAAAATACATTTACAAGAAAAAGGCTGACTAATTCGGAGGTCAGCTTCTAATTCAAGATTAGTGCTCAACAGGTTTTTTTTCCCTGACAAATAAAACCACTAAAGGCTAAATTAAAACCATGTGCTCTAACCTACCTTCATGTAGTTACTGATATAAAAAGGGTGGAAGCAGTTTTGCTATCAAATTTAATGCCACTGTCTCAGGAGTGAAGTAAAATGTCCTACAAAAGCTTTTGCACAAAGACACGCATCAAGACTACCTGACCTAGAAAGTGTGAAGTGCTTGAGTACATGAAAGCCACCTTGCAGTGACCTGTCACTGTTATGGACTAGTGGCTTGATTTCCCAGGAATACATTGAAATACATAGGAATTTAATCAACAAATCATCCTCTTCATTAGGAAGAGCAATTGGCTACAGGGGAAAAAAAAAGTCATCAGCATGGTGACATCTGATTCTCTTTTAGATGTTTGGATATCCCAGTCATGGTGAAAGAGGTTAGGTCCATTAACTCCCTTAGACCCATACTAGATGGTAATACTGAAGATGGCTGCCGAATTTCTGAAAACTATCAGCTGCCCAAATTCTCACCAGCATTTTATTCTCCCTTCCAGCTATTTATCACTGCTTAAAAATTTTCTGGTCTTTAAAGTTTCACTTAAAACCAAAATGAAAACTAAACCTCACTCCTTTTTTATTAGCTTCTCAGGTGTAAGTAAAACTTGAAATTCACCCAGCATCTTCGTAAAATATTTTGCTTGGAGAGAGTGGGAGTGCTCACCTGAAGACTTGAGCAGAAGATAAGTGATGCTACTCAACTTCTGCCAGACTAGAATCAGGATGCAATGTTTCTGTTCAGGCCCATAAGCACACTCCCAAATGGTTTGAGGACTGAGGTCTGCCTGGCCTGTGTGTCTAAGAAATGTTTGGCCCAGGTCTGTGAATGTGTGACAGGGTGATAAAAGCCCAAGAAGATACAGTGCTTGTCGAGCGGTGGGACTGTGGTGTGCAGGCAACTAGCTCCCGTGAAGAGCCAGCCCAGTCAGGAGCTTCCCAAATCCTCGACCACTGAGCTACAGACCTTGCTGGGGTCGTGTAGCCTCTTCCACAGATCCCAGACAACAATTCTAGTGCTTACAGCTGCAGAAGAAAACCTTCAGTTTATGAATGGAGAATTCAGTTGTGCAGCATTTGTCTGCAGACCCAGCCAACTCAAAGAGTAGATTACTTTCTGCTACCTTTGGAGTATAAAATACAAGTTGAATTATTAAATAAATCCCAAATGTTTGCAATTCATTGCTCCAGTAAAAACAGCCACTTAATTTGTATTACAGGGTTTTTCACCCCTTCCACAGCATCAAATATTTCACCTGTGTAAGAGCTCAAATGTCACGTTCCTCGCAATGTCCAGCTTTTATAATACACTTATACATCAGAGTGGCCGACGTGCATAATGCAGACTACTAGGGCTGCAAGGAAATACAAATAACAGCTAACTGTAGGATGTGTCTTCAATTCAGCGAAGGCCAAAAAATAAAGAGCATCCATTTATTTAATTGCCGTGGGCAGGGACAGCATGGTCATAGGGCAGCCGTGTGAAGGGCTGGGTTTGCTGCCCTGGCTGCCTGCTTCCACCCAGGTCAGGAAGGCTCCTCTGCCCTGCACGGGACTGGAAGGGCAGCGAGAAGACCGAGTGCTTGTCTACAGACCACGGCCACTGCAGGGTGCATATGGCAAATGAGTCTCCCAAGTGCTGGGTGTTTGTGTTACGTAGAGATGCACCCTGCCCAAAATAGAAATAACAAGCAGGGCTCCGGGTTCAAGGCACTGGTTCAGACACTAAACTGACACTATAGCCTGAAAAGTACTGAATCTGTCCAGAGCAAAACAAAGATCTCACAACTACTATGAAAAGTGCTAAGTATTCACTCTCCCAGGACTTCTCAGATGCTGAACCTCAGCCATCTCTGCTGAAATCTCTCTTATTTCTCAAACCCTCTTCTTATTTCAGGCATTACATCCATATGGTACCTTTAAACCCAACAAATCCTAAATTTCTTTGCAAACTGAACCATCACCAAAATGTAAAAAGGTACAGTTTAAATATGTGCCCAGACTAGAGGTGATGACACCAGAAGAAGTGCAGTTAGTATCATCTCATACGCAAAATTTTAGTATCTAAAAATGGAGACCACACACTTTTATAATAGGTTCAGTACTGCCTGTAGGTCCAGCATGGTATCCAGGGGTGTAATGACCCAGCAGAGTGTGGGAATAGTCAGAGTGATTATAACCTAACGTTGGGTCTATGTAACTTTAATCGATCATGTTGCATCTGTACCTGGGTTCTGACCATGACCATAGCGGTAACACGCCTTCCATGAGGCAAGATACGCAGCCTGAAAAGAAAGAGCTTTAGGTTTTTGGATTAAGTGAAGAAATGGTTTTGAATGGATCAGCCAAGATAGCAATAATTGCCATGAGGCTTAATGTTGCTTGTGCAGAAAATGTTTCTCAGTAGCTTATGGTGGATTGTCAGACCTAAGAGTGAATTGAGCAGATTGTGAAAATAGTCCTAGTATAGCTTCCAACAACAGAAGTTAAACTTTTTTTGTTGCTAAGAAATGTGAAATTACAAAAAACAGTAACACCAGTTGCTGCAGAACCAACAAAAGTATAAAATATCATTAGCTGCAATCATTCATTATATATAATCTGATTAAAAGAACTTGCTAAGCAGCATTTTCCAAGACTTGCCCTTAGATAAAATGAAACATTTTGACAGAAAAGGTCTTCTGTATTGACACGTATATAGTGAAAATCTTTGCAAATTGAGAAAAGTTTAAAAAACTGCTGAAAAAAAGCACATTTTTCCTGCTGTTCACTAGAGCCTCAAATGGTATTAAAACACTTCCAAAGGTTTTCCATTATCTGAAAGGGGACTAATCAGTTGTTCGTCTGAGTGTTTTCAATATGGTAATGAAGCAATGTTAGGCATTTTTGGAAAAAAAAACCCCAAAACTAGGTTACAACCAAATTATTTGAATTTCAATACTAACCTTATTTGGAGATGCCAATATTAACTTTAGGAGATGCTACTTTCTAAAAATGTAATGAAAAATGAGAATGAATGATTGCTGCCAGCTAACTGTTGAAATCATATATATTGCATACATCCACAATAGATGATAATTTAATCTTCATTTAATCTTGAAGGTTATGAATAGCTTTCAATCATTTAGGGGGTTTAATCATCTCTCCAAACATCAGAATTACCAACCTTTGTCAAACTTCAATTCAGGGGAATGATAAGGCATGCCCTTACATGACGCTTTATCTCTATACCCTAAAGTTGAAAGATCTTAAAATGTTTTCCAGCTAATAGAAGTTATTTTTGTCCAGTAGTTAAGAATTGCTCAATTGCAATTTTAAAATTCCTTAAGGATGAGAAAGACCGTGATGAAGGAAAGATGTTTTCAGTGACTGAATACCCCTTATCTTCATCTCATGCTATGCTAAAAGTTTGACTGCTTAAATTTTAAAGCTATCTAATCTTTTATGTGCTAAAGCATATAAAATCATGCATTATTAGAAGTACGAATTACAAGAAGAGTTCATTTATTTGGTGTTATATATAACCTTTATCTAAAATGCATTATATGGTTAAAAACTTTTCATCTAGTAATATTCATTAAGTCTCAAACTTTTCTTTCAGAGAACAAAATTGCTTCAACCTGATTGAGATATTTTATCTGGGGAAAAAAGAGTGAATTTTTTACAAAGTCTATAAGGATCAGTGAATGTTGTGATGCTCGACAGTGAATTGGATGTGAATCCTGGGTATAAAGGATGTTCTTTACTGGGAGATCCATTCAAGTGGGTGTACAGGCCTCAGAAGTCTCACATTGGAAAACAGTCACATATTCTTTTTTCAGAAATGCGGGTTTTTCTATTTTTTAGAACTTGTGGAATGTGTTATATTCATTTCACTGTTGCATCTGAGGCATGTATGAATATTTTCTTTGTATACACATAGTTGGAAAGATTGCAGAAATCTATTAAAGGCAAACTCCACTTAAGGTTGAGCTTCCAATTTAAAGTGATTTTAATTGTAGGAGTTTTATCAATTGATTTTTTTAGGATGTGCTTAAATGTACTAAAATGATGCTTATCACTTTACCAATAAACTGAAGCTTATCAGAGTGGAATGCCACACTTGAGAGGAGTGGAAATTTCCACCCTAGAGAAAATCAGACAATACTTGAAAGGCAAAACAGAGTTTCCCTGAAATGTCACTTAAAATAATGTTCCTAATTCCTACCCAAAAAGGTGGCCCAAGAATGATGCTTTCAGGACAGATGATTTGTTCTACAATGAAAACACAGTGCTAGTCTGTACCCATGCTTTTAGTTTAGTCCTAGGACTTGGGGTTTGTTTTTTGTGTTCAAGTGTCACTAAATCTTTCTCACTGCCCCTCTGCTGCTAGATTAATTATTTTCTGTGCAAGGGCCCTTCTTTCAAAGTCCTCCATTATTCTGTTTTGTCCATACTGGGGAACTTATCCAAGTCAACAAAAAGGCAGCCTTTATCACAGAAAGGCTGTTCATGAAGTGGATGGTTTCATACATTACTGGGGGAGAATTGCCTTAACATCGCCTATTCACGCTGATGTGCCAGGTGCATCCACTTACATGGCTCAAAACGCTGCTACCACCACATCCTCCGCTGCCAAGACCATTATGTACTCTGAGTGATGGAGCAAGAGGCAGGACTTAGATCTTCTCTGCTGGGAGGTGGAGGAAGAGAGACCGATCTTTGTGTCTCAAAAAAAAAAAAAAACCCCTGCTGCTTTTAACTCTCTGCAGCTCTGCAACTGCGAGAGCTTCAGAAGAAGATGGGGAGGAAAATAGCATGAGTTTAGAGCAAGACTCTGCTCTGCATCACTGCCCCGAGATACTGTAAAGAGGACAAAGGAAAACTGGGATATAAATAGAGAATGACATTCTCCTTGCATTGTCCACAATGAATACATTTGTACATGAACAAAATCGTTGGAACGAGACAACGTGCATGCCTGATGTTGAAGAAAAGCCTGTTTGTGCTTAGTACATTGGAGACATTGTTCGAAAATAGTTCATCCTTTTGTAAATATTGCCTCGGCATTGGTGCCAGGGTCACTGTCACTTTGCGCTATCAGCTGAGTAAGTATCAGTCATGCACGTGCTGCTGGGAGAAATTTTAATACGGGTACCAGATTTAAAAGGAGAAAATTATCCACCTAAGGACTGCCCCGTTCATTTGTAGTTAATACTCCCTGCTTTCCTCTTCTTGTTGTTTCTCCAAACTTACCCTGTTTTCTTGCACCTAGAGGGTGTTTCATACATGTCACCAGGAAATAAAACTTGCCCCATCGCTTAGGTGGTGCTAGTATGTGTACAGAAAGCAGATGTCCTTTTCAGACAAAACCCTGGTTGGTGGAAATCTTGCTTTTGCTTTTAATCTGTAGTGATACACCTACAGCAGATCCAGGCTACGCTCCCTCCTCGTGCAAAGAGGCTGATGTCAGCTGAGCAGCACCGAGCTGGAGATCTTGGCTCTTTGGTTTGTTTGCTTGTTTTCTGGAAAGACATTTAGGTGGAAACATTTCTTTTTTATTCTCCAGAAGTTTTGAGAATCCAGCAAAACAAATACTTGTATCATATGCAAACCAAAATCTATGAAACGAATAAAATATGTTCTGCAGCCAGTGAAAGCCTCCTTGTATCCCTGAGCAGAAGGCAAATCTGATGAACAACATACTTTTGTATTCTTCCCCATACCCAGCTTTTTTGGCATGAAATATAGAAAAAAATCAGAGTTCATTAACATACCAAGATAATGGACCACAACTTGTCTTTAAGTATGCTTGTGCAGCTCCACCGTTATTAGTAAGAAAGAATGGGTGCAAATGAGACAGAATTTAATCATCACATGACCCCCCCCCTTCTGTGATGCATCACATCGAAACACTTGTGATCCCAACAAATCATGCAGCCTCCCTATAGTCAATGGGAAAAAATGGCCTTTCTGGAGCACAGCTCCTGCGACCTACTTCAGATCCCTTGTTCCAACTGAGATGACCTGGTACTTGCTTCTCTCTCACAAATATAAGGGGAGTTCAGAGAAGAAGAGGCGTGCACTGTGGATGCTTAAAGATGAGTGAGGTGAATCCAAAATTTTTTGTTAATGGATCTGTATGAACAGCTTTTATAGCCTTGGATGAATACTTAAATGAAATTGAGAGTAATATGAAGAGGAGAACGATTGCTCCAAACAAGGATGCGTCTGTTGGGATTTCCAACAGACCGTGGTTAGTCTGGGAGGTAATTCTTACTGCTAGGCTATTCACTTAAAAACCATTTAACCTATGTGTTGGGTTTGGCAATCCAGGAATCGTGCAGGTGCGGGGGAGTGCGAAAGATGGCAGAGTTAGTCTTGTCCCTGGCTGTGCCAGCTGAGGCCTGGTTTCAGAAAAGGTCATTGGAAAGGGAAAGGTTTTAACTGAATAGTCTTTGAGTGACCCCCAGCAGATGAATCCTGGTTCTAGGCGGCCTTAGCCTCTTCTTAAATCCCAGCTATCCATAGCCAGTCGGCTGGTTTAACTTAATACAAAATAGAATTTTGTATAAATTGAGTCAAATAATATTATCATTTTTCATATTTCCTTGTCATCCAAAAAGCAAAGTCAACACACTTACATGTCCATCTTATATTAAAATTGCATATATTTTGTCTCGTTTTGGATATGCCATGCTGCCCTCATTTCCCTGCCTGATTAGGAATGGGCTTTTATTTCCTGAAAACCTCCTGCTCCAGGAAGGAAATGAATATATTTGTAATCTGAGGATACTGTTCCCCATCAAGATAAACCGCATTCTGAAACTACAGAAATTGCAGGAGCCTCCAGCCTTTCATGCTAGCAGGCAAATACAGTTATCCCTATGATACAGACAAATAAATCAGGGGAAAGTGAACTACTGACTTGACCAAAAAACAGTCAATGGAAGAGCTGAAAATTATACCTTTAAACTACGCTATGATGTTCAGGCAATTTTGAAAACCTTTCTCTGCCCTAAAGATGGTATAGTTCAAGTTCAAACAAGATGCGGTAGGAGCTACTGTACCAGGTTTATGCAGCGTCTGAGGATAACGATACCGCACATCCTGAAGATTACTATCTTCTGCCACTCTCTGCTTTTATCTCTATGGCCATGCCCCAAGGTTGAGGAGTGGCACCCTTCAAATCAGGCCTCCAGATTTTGCAGTTGGCAGTAGGAGTTTCATTAAGGTCCCTGACAGAAAGGGGACATCCTGAGTATTTTGCTTTCAGCTCGCATCGCACCCAGTCTGAAGTTAAGTCGTGTCACACTCACCCACCTTCACTTGGGCAAAAGGGCCGGGCACTCAGCCTGCTCCCGGTCGGTGGGACAGGGCTCAGGGGACGCGAGTCCTGCCCTGCTGCTGGCCTGCTGGGTGACAGCGGACGGCTTCTCCGAGAGCCCTCTGGAAGGAAAAGGACCGTGGCATTGGTAGGCACCACGGGAATCTCAGTTTCTTAGGAGGTCCATGTGCTTCAGTTCAAGAACTGCTTTTGTGCATTTGACCTCTGCCTGGGTTTACGGCACAGAAGGTGTGCTCTTCTGGGTATCCGCTGCTCAAATAGACCTGTATTACCACCTTTATTGCAGTTGCTTAACTGATTCCTTTTATTTTTTGCCATGTTATTACAATAATAGAAGTTTCACATTCTGCTGTCTCCTAAAAAAAGGTAAAATAAACTATAGGCCAAGGATGAATGTCCAAAGACTGTAGTAATTAATAAATGGAAAATTTACTTCGTATTTGATAATAATGATTTACTGGAAATCAGTCCCTCATATGTTGCTTCAGGCTTTCCTGCTAAATACCTTATTGTAGTCAATGTTTATATCTTCTAACTCAGGTCTACCATTCAGGAGCTATTTGGAGTTTGTGAAATAGAAAATTGTCTGCAAAACTGTTGCACCTATTTTTTCTCCAGAAGCCATGCCATAACACCCCCAAACTAAAACATGCGTATGCTTTCACACCGATAAGAATCAACTAACAAAGGCAGTAAGTATAGAATTGAAAAAAAAAAAAAAAAATGCAGACCACTAAAATACATAATTCAGTCTTTTTTTTATTATTACTCAAACCCTTTGTGGTTACACTGCACAAGGTGATAAATGGATTTTTATTTTTTTTTCTAGATTGGTTATGTTGTTTTCTGAACTAAAATGTTGACAAGACAGCTCAAAGCTAATGACACTACCGAAACAGTTTTCATTTGAGCTTTGAACACCTTGGGCCTTCATTTCAGTGTAGCTCTCTGCACGTTTTCCAGCATTGCAATGGGGCCGGGAATCCATCCTTCCTGTTTCAATGGTTCAAAAAGAATAAGAAAATCTAGGGGTCAAAGGAAAACAAAATGCTTTCATAGTAAAATTAAGTTGACTAGAAATGTGAATTGAAATGACAATTAAAATCCATTTCTGTAGCATATGCTGCTGTGATTGCCTTTCATATATGGTAGAACTCAGCAGACTTTTTTAGTAAAATTTGTACATTTTACTCAAAAAAATTGGAGTAAAAATATTCCTCCAGCCCAGCAGAAAACAGAAGATCAAAAAGTTGCCATTGTAGCAGTGTGGATTGATTACTCAAAGAAGTAGAGGACTGAGTAGTCAAGAAGACAGTATGCTAAGCCTAAACAGGTATAACTTTCTTCCCTAGTTGCACTCTGCAATAGCTATAGAGCCTTGACCTTGTGCCGTATTTCTGGTAAGTAGAAAGGAAGCTTATCCATATTTTCACAGGACAGAATGCTAAAAAAAACACTGCAATACAATGGAATTATTTCAAAATACGGTTTTGCTCAGTATTGGGTGGTTTCTTCATAGACCATAAACAGGGAGTTAACTATATTCAAGAGAAAGCACTGCCAACACAGGAACATTCTACCTTATGCCTTGGGAGTGATTTAAAGTAAGCGATTTTATTAATAGGATTCTAGCAGTGACCTATACTACAAGGTTTTGCCACTGCCTTTAGATGACAATCTGATATCATAAACACAATATATTATTAATTATAATTTGCTTTTATCATCCAGGTGTCCCACTTCAGACCAGGGACCTTTCCTCTAGGCACTGCAAAAATTCATTAGAAATGTGTCTGGAGAGATTAAAATGAGTATCTGGCTACATCTTGGCCTTGATTGCAAAAGAGCACACTGTCAAGCATCTTAATAACATATTTACTGATGTTCAATTAGATGCTAGAGGACAAAATTGATCACCACGCTTAAAAATATTTGCTGCCGCCTTACAGTGGTGAAAAGTGTTACCATCCATCATGCATATGGCAGACCTGTTGGCTGAACACCAGTTCCCGCAATCACTCTCCATGCCTTGTGGAGGAGCTGGTAAGTGCATCCAGCCCTGCTTCCTCCTTGCCTTCAGTTTTCCACATGTACCTGAGCAGCAGACAGGGAAGGCTGTGGGAATCAGAGAACAAAAGCCCTTCCAAAAAAATCCCCCCTCCCTGTGCATCTTTGGTTAATGAACACAATGCTTTTTAATCAGTTCTCACAAGACACTCTCCATCTTCTCCTGAACAGCTTTCTGCATGTGCTTACGTTTCACATTTCCTGAGCACAAGTGACCCGAATCACGAATGATACTGCAGATGCGATTTGGTCTGGAAAGGAGATACTGGAAATCCCACATAGGCACTTGCTATACCCTACACCCGTGTTTGCTTTTTTTCCAGCTGCATCACTCCAGTGCCCCATGGGGTCATTCCGTGACCTTCACAGACCCTCATGTCTGTCTTGGAGAGTCTAACTCATAAGCTCCCATCTGTAGTTGAAACTCCTACTAGTTCCTTAGCATGCAGACATGGGTTTTAATTACATTTTTACCTGCTTTTATTAACGGAGTGGACACAGCTGTTCACTTCCACTGTAACAACCTAGTCCTCTTCCATACCAACAGCGACTCCCGGCTCTTGCCTTGTTAGCAGATTTCACCAGTAGAATTGATACAGGGGTTGCATCGTTGGTATAGGGTCATTAATGAGTATCTTAAATAACCCTGATCTCTGAAGTACTCCCAGTTGCCTCATACAGAAAACCATGCCAACAGTCTGCCGTCACATCTCTTTTGCCCAGTGTTTTGTGTGTTACAACCCTGGCCACAATGCTCTCTCCTGCTTACTAATGATTTTTAGCGCCGCATTGTAACAACTGCTTTACCTTTATTAATAGATTTGATCTAGGAGGATAAAAGAGAGGAACAGAGGTGCAAATAAGGGTCGAAGTATAATCAGACTATTCTACATACTCACCTTCATCACTCCTTGGTACATTTCCAGCAGTGCCACAGCTACCCTCTTACGCTGTTTCTTTTCCTCTTGGCCTTTCTGAAGGTGGGGGAGAAGCCTTTGAAGCAAACTGTTGTTTTCTTTTAATACAGTTGGGTTTGTTTGTTTGTCTGATATCGGCTTTCTAGCTTTGATTTTGCAGTATTTTTTAAACACACACATTGCTATGCATTTATGTTAAAGGCAGCTAGGCCAAAGAAACATGTGCAAGGCTTGGAAAGTGGTAGAAAAGTTTTACCCAGCACCATAATCATGGTGGTTTTTTAAAAATTTTGTTCCCTGTCCCTTTCTTTGCAATTCCTAACACTTTGCTTGCTTTTTGAACCACTGCCAAGCAGCACATTGATGTTTTCGTGGAAGCATCTATTACAGCCCTACGATGCTGCTCCTGAGGGGTAACAGCCAGCTGAGACACGGTCATTTTTCCTTGTGTGTCACAGTGCAGTTATCTACACTGAGGTTCATCTGCTGTTTTGTTGCTCAGTCACCCAGCTTCATGGTGTCTTCCCTCGTCCTGTCTTTGTGTTGACAGTAATCTCTGCGACTTTTGTTCATGCCCCTTCCCAGAACATTTCTGAGCACATTGTATAATGCCGGCCGAGGGGCTCTGCTCTTTGTCTCCCATCACCATGAAAAGTGAGTGTTCATTTCTGTCCTTTGCTTTCTCTCTTTTCATGTGTTATTTGTCCATGTGAGAAGCTGTCTCTTTGCCCATGCAGCTTAATTTCTTTGAAAGCCTTTGGTAAAAGATGTCTGTCATGGTTTAACCCCAGCCAGCAACTAAGCACCATGCAGCCACTCGCTCACTCCTCCCGCCACAGCAGGATGGGGGAGAGAATTGGAAAAAGAAGTAAACCACGTAGGCTGAGATAAAGACAGTTTAATAGGACAGGAAAGGAAGAAAATAATACTGAAAATAATAATAATAATAAAAGAATTAGAATATACAAAACAAGTCATGCACAATGCAATTGCTCACCACTCACTGACCGATGCCCAGTTAGTTCCTGAGCAGCGATCCGCCCCTCCCAGCCAACTTCCCCCAGTTTATATACTGGACATGACGTCACATGGTATGGAATACCCCTTTGGCCACTTTGGGTCAGCTGTCCTGGCTGTGACCCCTCCCAACTTCTTGTGCCCCTCCAGCCTTCTTGCTGGCTGTGCATGAGAAGCTGAACAATCCTTGACTTAGTCTGAACACTACTTAGCAACAACTGAAAACATCAGTGTGTTATCAACATTCTTCTCATACCGAACCCAAAACACAGCACTATACCAGCCACTAGGAAGAAAATTAACTCTATCACAGCTGAAACCAGGACAATGTCAAATGCCTTTTTTAAATTTCTTGTAGGTGTGTTGACCAGATCTCCTCTCCCCATACAGAGGGACTTCCGAGGCATCGCTTCCCTTCACAAAAGCTGCCTGTTTCATTCCCTAAGTCACACTTACTTACCCATTTGTTCACTAATTCTTTTCTTTAACTAGGCTTGGTCATCAGGCCCAATGGTCTGTAGTTACCTGTACCTTTCTCTAGAGCCATTGCTAAAACTTAGTGCCATGTGAGCCAGCGAGCTTTTCCTCAAACTCATTTTTTGATACAGTTAATAGCATTTTTACATATATAGCCTGCCAGATAGATGTTCTTTTCTGTTTTCTTCCTTTGGGTATAACCTCAGATTTTTAACAGATGCCTTTTAATGTGTAGCAACCTTAACCAAGTTGTTTAGCCGTGCTCACTTTCTTAAGACTTTATGCAACCTCCAAGATATGACCAGCCCTTGGCTGGACTAAAAGTGAAGTGTGAAAGTCTCGGAGCAGTAAATTGTAGGATTTAATGGCTCTTAAGTCTTATCAGCTACATGCTAAAGACTCCAAGAAAATCCATGTTTCACCACCATCTCTGTGAGTGAGCTCCTCCATGAATCCTTTAGGTGGAGGTTAAATAGCAAAAAAAATTAGTTTCATTCTGGCTTTCTTAATTTCTAGGTGGGAAAACTTGTACAGATTGGTCCTTGAATCCAAGTAGAAGAGCAGTCACCTCAAATAGGATTTTAGAAGTAATCAGAGTTTAAAAGGTGGAAAAATTGGGACCGCCCACCAAGAACTTGGATGCAAGGAAGCATACGATATAATTGGATAAATATGAAATAAGAAAAACACTACATAGCTTTCCTAAGAATACATTATGGCACACTAGCTGCGCATTTTAAAAAACACCAAACCCTACTTTTCTACATCAAGGAAATGAGCTGACCTAATCTGACTGGCTTTCAGGAAAACATTTGTTAGTATGCTACTTGGAAAAAAAAAACCCAAAACCTAAGGAAGACAGCAATTACTAAATTAACTCTTAATATGAATAAAAGCTTGCAAAGTAGTTTTGAAGGGGAAGTCTCACGCTAGAAGAAAGTTGATAGCGGACTTCCTTAAAGAATGATCCCAGACAGATCTTGCTAATTATTTTCACCGACTACCTTAACCTAGGAATGATCAGCCAATGACACAAAGCTTGGGTACTGTTCGCA
This sequence comes from Pandion haliaetus, assembly GCA_013401275.1. Taxonomy (NCBI): domain Eukaryota; kingdom Metazoa; phylum Chordata; class Aves; order Accipitriformes; family Pandionidae; genus Pandion; species Pandion haliaetus. Next base: position 136,258 of record VYZV01044237.1, read on the forward strand.
CAAAGAGGGGCTGCAATATTGTATAGCAAAGGGCACAAAAGTAATTTTACATGCTGGGCTTGACTCAGTATCCTGGAACTCAGCATACACCAAACCTAGCAAAAGTTGTTCAGTATGGTAATTTCACTATAAAGATAAACCACAGTGGTCAAGTTTCTTAGTTGTCCCGCAGGCACAGCAGTAAAATATATCAAATAAAATTGCTATATAAAAATGCCACAATAGAAATTTCATACAGCAAGTTCCAAGGGAAGAAAAAGAGAAGAAAGAAAAATAGATTTTTGCTTGTTTAATTAGAGAGTCACAATGTTACTTAACTTCCAGAAACACAACCACCAAAACCCTCCAGATTCTTCTATAAAAAAAAAATCATTCTTTTTTTTACATGTTATTCAAGAGTGCCACACACCTCTTGCACATCTCGCTCTCCCTTCAATCTCACAGGCATAACCTGTAAACTGGAGATTAACCTACAGGATCAATAGAAACAATATAATGTGACACTAAGTCCATCTCCTCTGTTGATCCTGGAAAAATACTTCAGAATTTTGTCTCTTGCTCCCAGAGCTGTCAAATGAAGCCAGTGCAGGACACCGAGTCAGACGTACCGTACAACTTTCTGAAGGCTTAGCTGAAATAACACACTATGATGTGCCTGAGGTAATGTAATACTAGAGACAACTCTGTCTCATGATCCAAGCTAGCTCACCTGTAAAGCCCTGTGCGGTATCATGTGCATGTGCCACCTCACGTCCGTAGTCATGCAAAGTGTAAAGATTCCTGAACAAATCTGGACATGCCAGAAAATTCACGGGAAGCCCGTAGCTTGGATGAAACTGATGACACCCTTCTTATAAAAAAGCCTTTTGACACTCTTGTCATGCAATACCAGTATAATAGTGCAAAGTCAAGGTCATAAACTAGGAATGACTAACAAGAACTTTTGCTATCAGCATCCATAAAAAAGGGTAAGTTGGATGTTTTGGTCAGTCCTCATGGCCTGTGAGATGTTGACAGCAGGTAGATCTGAATATAAAAATTAAAAAAAAATCTTAATATTAGTTGCTGTATATCTAGCAGGGATAGGAAGGTATTAATGCCACCATGAGAGGCCCTGGCGAAATCTTATCTGGAGTACTGTGTCTACTTCTAACCTGGCATGTTAAAAGAGATTTACTGAAAGTAGAGAAGGTATAAAGGAGGGTTAGAAGAATAGTCAGGGAAGAGCATACTCCTCTACGACAGGTATGGCATCGCTGTTTTGGCTGAACTGAGGCTAAGCAGGTTTTGGCAGTAACCTATGAAAGCTCAAGGGGTGACAGATTGGAAGGGACTTTACACCGGGAGAGAGAAATGTTCTTTAAACCGAAGTCAAAGACCTCGCAGAACATGAGAGGTTCAGCTGGTCATGATATACATTATCTGAAATCTTAAATCATTCAGAGGAATGGAACATGAGGAACACCCTCATGATAAGGGTAGCTTCAAGATGGAGTCTGGTATCTCTGTGATTAAGTTGAAGAGTGCAACATGACTGCCTGCAATAGCTGGGACCAGGCCCGACGGCTGCAGAGGTTTTCTCCACTCTTGCCTACATCAAGGTCAGAGCTGACTATAAAAGCTCCAATTTTCAAAATGCATGTCAAATTTACACACCAGCCAATTTATCACCACCTGCTATCTTGTATTCAATAGTGTTACACAAGAGTGTAAATTAACATGGAGTGCAATCCTCCTAATTATTACAGTTGGGGAACAAATGGGGCTGTGCATATGCGAGTATCTAATTAGTCACATCGTGGTTGCATGTGTGTGGAAATACCCTGTTTGACTATGAAATCATACTGCCTGCTTTGGCTTATACAATGATGTGTGTTGCTGCGACTCTTGCATAAGGAGAATTATGCCTTCTGTTTTAATAATACTGCACCATTCCACTCAGTTCTGAGCCCTTAATCTTGCATCACAGTAAAACACTGTAGTAGCAACATATAATTGTGTATTTTTCCAATTTTCCATTTTGTAAAATGCTAGTTCCTGACCTCTGCTAAATGTGTACAGTGGCCAACCTTGACACAATATTAGATTAATCTTAACTCAAGAGAGTCCCAGTGTAGCTGTAATAGTAAAAAGAATATGACTTTACCTACTCATGAATTTCAGTTGTCGGTCTTCTTTTCTCAGAAGAGCGTTATCGTCTTAGTATGTCACTTGTGTAGTTTCGCAAATTCTGTTTGTTTTAGACTGAGATGATCTGGCCTTACTAGCTCCTTGTATCCCCTCCAGTTTTGGTGGGGTCCCAACTGCCTTCTTAGTGGTATTGCAAAAGGAAATCCCCATAAACCGCAAAAAGCCCTAAAAAAGCTGAGGGCAAAACTGAGCAGATCTCTGCTCTTGCAGGCAGCGTCAATGGCAGCTCTGCAAAGAGAAAGAGAACCACAGCCCACAGGTTTTGCTCACCCTCCAGGTCTGAAAGGACACCTTCACCCAGAGCACCTCGTCTGTATTCGCTTGATATTTAAGGCAGCTTATTGCTGAGATTTCCAGGGCAGAGTGTCATCACCGTGGCACTTCTGTAATTTACAGATAATGGCCAATGAAACAGAAATGTAGTTTGGAGGATTGGGTATGGTATGGGGTCTTGTTCTCTAAGGCTGGTGACACACTTGCCTTTCTGCTCAATTGTTAGGGTTACCTGCTCGTTTCTGAATTATCACTACTTCATTTAGATGAGCATCAGCAATGGACAGAGAAAAAATTGTTTGTGTGGTTTTAAAATTACCTGGATCTTTTCTCCAGAATAGAATTCCTTTTGCTTATATATGACAATTCAGATTCCTCCTAATTACTAATTAATTTAAGGGTTAATTTTACCTCCTTCCCCCTCTCCCAACACACATTCATGTATATACTTATGTACATGCACATACGCATACGCCATCAAAATTATTTCAGCGTAAGTATGAATACCATGAACCGAAAGTTTGGCAACCCTACTACAGTGAAAGTTGACTGCCACCTATGGGTAAGAGTTCATGTTAACATATTTAGATAAAATTTTAATATTATTCTTCGTAATTAATTCAATTTGTAATTAACTAGCAGGACAGAGTTTTGATTCATTTGCTATATATTTTGTCAATAATCACTGCTCATCCTCTGCAAGCTGGGTATTAAAACCATCTCCCTTACGAAGGAGCATCAGCTTTACAAGTAAAAAAAATGGGGTACGACGTTCTTATTTTAATTTTTGAGTAAGAAATACATAGAAGTTCCCTAATTCCCCATGCAAAGAAAAAAAAGACTCACTGCTACACAGCTAGGTACATCACATTACATAATGCTGTATTTAATGATCACTATAATTTTAAAGTTTAGCCACCTCAAGGTTTTAATATTTTGCTTGCTGCTTTCTTTTACTAAATACATACGAATAGCTTAGCTATGCAGTCTCATGAAAATGTGTATATAAGCAGTATGTCATAGTAATTTTCTATTCAAAAATTTTCATTTTTCAGAGTAAAATGAAAGCTAAGTGGGGGAAGGGAGGCAGTAGAAAAAATGTATGGCTTGATTATGTAAGCCTTGATTTTTCTGATAGTCATGTAGCATTTACTTAGAAAACTCAAAAGGAAGTACAGACTGAAAACCCAAACTTACTGTATCAAAAATATTTTTTTCCAATTCAGTTTTCAGGTACTTAAACACAAACAGGCTGACAGTTCTGTATATATGACTACCAAAGAGAAAAATGTTAGATTACAGCTGCTATACTGTAGTAAACTGCATTAAAATGGACATCACTATCTATTTCTCAGAAATACCATAGGTAAAAATAGCTGGTAGTCTAGCAAATTAATACATATATTTCAGTTTGGGCAAAAATCATTTTGCTCCAGTAAACAGGAGCTACTCGTAGCCATTCTATTTCTCCCTTTTGGGGCAGGGGCATAGTATTTCTGAAGGAAGAGAGACAGAAAGGAACTTTTAAAAGGGAAAATGATATTAAAAGAGATTGCAACTAATACAAACTAAGAATGAGTCTGATACTAATTTTTAAAAATCTCCCTTTTAAAGTAATCTTAGTCCTGGGCCTTCTCATTTGTATTCTACTTTACTAAATACGATAATCAGCCTATCTAAAAAAACTGAAATAAATATTACACTAGTGCTTACCTCGTACATTTTCACTAAGTTTTATTACTAAACTTATGAAATACTGTAAAAGCAGTCAGTAAATGCCACTTAAGTATCAGAGGTTATCATATTAACATTTCATGCTTGCTCTCCAACAGCATCGGTACCCTTTATAATCTACATAATTCAAATGTTTATGGTAAAATCTTTGTGCTTCATAGACAAAAGCATCTTGTAGCTAAAGTAACTCTGCTCCACAGTAATATATTTGTGATGCATTTTCCTTCTGACTTCTGAACTGACAAATTTTAGACACTGCAAAAATAGCATTCTCCAATTTTGTTCCATGCGGCCACTTTGGCTACCGAATCAAGCTGTCAACTGTCCAGCAACATTCCCCTGTATTTTCAAACCACAGTTTAAACTTAACCCACTTAGTCTCCTTGGATGGGAACTTCCTATCAGACAGAAATTACTCCTTATCATGTTTGAAGAATCCAGCTTTAAACAAAACTCCAGAACTGCATGAACATCTGTGACAAATTGTCTCAGCCATTCTGCTCTTTCTTATTTAATCTCCCACTGGAGTACAATTTAGTAGGTATACTATTTTATAGTGCAGACCTCCTCCCACCAACCTACTGCTTGCAAAAGGAATAAAAAAAATATTTTCCATGTGTCATACCAAAACCTGAACATAGTATAGTTGAACCTTTTAAAATAATTGAGTAGGAAAAGGGAAATAAACAAATAAGCTAGTACCCCAAATTTACAAGAGCAACAAAAAGGTGAAAAAATGTAAAA
>VYZV01044237.1:145504-157954 GCA_013401275.1 Pandion haliaetus
AATGGGGCGCGCTGTATCTGGGAGGCAGGGGGCTGTGGAGCTATTTAAATCCTGCTCGGTGATGTCAGCGGGGGCGGCGGTTGGCGGGGGGGCGGTTGGCGGGTGGAGGAGAGGGCGGTTGGCGGTGAGGGCGGTTGGCGGTGAGGCGAGCGCGGTGGCGCCGGCGCCTGTCAGGCCGCGTTAGTCGCGGGGCGGCCGCTGCCTCCGAGGGGAGGGGAGGTGAGCGGGAGTGGCCCGACGTACCTGCGCGTCCTGCCGAAACATCGCGGCGGTACGGGACGCGGCTACCCCCCGCCCTTCCCCGCTAAGCCGGAGCAGTACGCTTGTCCTGTCTGGCGATCCTGCTGTATGTGGGTTAATTTCGGGGTGTTGGCATGGCGCACGCTGAGAGTGGGCACAGTCGGGTGGGCTCGCTGGTTGTGCGAGTTCAATGCTGAGCCATCTCTTAAAGAGAAGGCGGAAGGGCTGCTCTCTGCATTAAGAACACTTCTGCAACTGTACGGGGGGAGGGAGTACCTCACAGTGCCTTTCTGGGCTGCTCTGCTTCGGGTCCAGTGCCTCCCCATGGCCTCAAGTGGTATTGTAAAAGCAATCAAGTGCATTGAATTTCATCCCTTGAACCGTGCTTTCAGAAAGGCACGGCTTACCCCTTGGTGTTGCAGGGTTGCCCGATTTTGATCCAGAGGGACTGCCATAGCCGGGAAATCCCCGACAGATGATGGTAGTTTAAAGGTGCACGTTTGGGCCGCGAAACATACCGATAGCAGGAACAGCCACTTCTTTTTGCATATCTGTTTCCAGTTAAGGCAGGTCCTGTTCTGTGGGTCAGAGGGAGGACTTTCAGATGCTAAAACTTGATAGATGCTTCTGGCCACAAGTGTTCTGTTTTCTAATGTCTTCCCAGCACAGCAATCACAGATGGAGTCAAAATGGTGTTATATTACAACAGAAGAAGTAAGCAAAACCAAGATCTGAATGCACTGGTCTGTCTTGGCAGAAAATGTCTTGCAATTTGTTCTGTGCTTCAATATGCTGGAGACCTGTCCTGGAGCTCATCATCTTCAGCCTAATAAAGGCTGAAAAGTGGGATTAAAGTAGGCTAGTTTGGCCTGAGGCATGTAATCACGCTGCCTGCAGCCTCATGCTCAATGTCCTGATGGTTGCACAGCCCTTTCCCTCTTGTGTGACCCAAAGTTACCCGTGATGCAACCAAAATGCAGGCATCTCCCATCATACAATGGTGTGTCACTCATCTGGTGGGAGTGCACATAAACACCAGGTAATAGACTGCAAGATTATTCAAGGAATGGGGCTGTACAGAAGGGTTTAACCACAACTTTTCTTACATTCCCAGCAGACATTTGAGTTTACAAATTAAAAATCTGCACAAGCTGAAAATGTGAAAACCAGAGAGTGATTTAACAGTACAAAGGATTGCACTGCTGGATCTTATTTTCTTGGCCAGCATTGGCTCTAATGGTTTGTTTATTTTACCTTTGACATAGCCTTATTCCACATTTCAGTGTAAATTTTTCTCAGGTGGCAAAATCATTGCTGCAGCTGCTGTTGCATGAATTACTCTTCGGTACCAATGGACACTAACTGTGTTTAAAGTTAAGAATTTGGCAGAAAAACCTGTTCAGATTTAACCTTTTCCTCATAGAAATGGAGTTATTAATGATTCTTTTTATGGAATGAAGGATAAGATCACCTTTTAATTCATTTTGATGAGCAGGTCTTTGTTCCTGAGGCTCTTTGAACAGTAGGTTGTGTCAGAAGCATGTCCCTAGCTCTGCTGTGGGCAATTCTGTACACCTCAGTGCTGTTAGCAGGCTATATCAGCAGGCCTCGGAAAGCAACATAGAATGGTAACTGTCACATCTGTTTTCTTAGAAAGTTGTTTTGTCCTGTCTTTGAGACAAACTTTGAATTCTGAGATGGTTTTTTAGTCCTAGCACTGCAATCAGTGGCACCATTCTTGAAGGAGTAAAATACTTCAATCTTCATGTGTGTTGGACCTAATAGCCTTCCTGGCAGTCAGCAGGAGGCTGTAGTATGCCAAAAAATGCAGACGTGGGCTCCTCAGCCTGAAGAAATTGCCCTAGATTAGAGAGTACAGACAAATGTTGATTAATCAAACATGCCTAAACCAAACAGAAGTTCTCTTAGAGTATAAGCTAACTCCTCTGGTGTAGCACCAGTAGCTCAGAGCTCTAAGCAGTCCTCTGCTTAATTTCACAGCTGTTGCTTAGGTAGCTGATCCAGTTTTTCTAAGCCATGTTATACAGAAGGCCATTGCCTGTGCACACTATCTCTGCATGCACTGGAGCTCAGTTGTATATTTTGCCCACATCAGCTTCTTCCACAGTGTTGCCTGGTTAGTACTTGCAACAAGCATCTTGTGAAGCCTCTAGAAAAGCCTCTTCCAGCTTGCCAAACATATAGGATGCTGGTGACCATCTGGGATTGTAAAGAGGATGGTTGCAGGAGTACTCCGTGGTCTGTTAAGGGCCAGATCCCTAGTCAGGCCAATGAGGATTGCAGGGAAAAGATCAAGGACTTGAATTAAACTAATTCTCCATTCTGGCAATCAAACTGGGGAAATGTGTGTTTTCTTTCAGCCCTGCTGAGGCTTGCAAAAACTCTTCAGTCTTCAAAACATTGCTGAGATTGATGCCAGTGAAAATAATCCGTAGAAACATTTTTAACTTTTATGCCGCTCATTTGGAATTCGAGTATGGTGAACTCTTGTGTGCTGAAGTGCAGGGAGCAGAATAGAACAGACCAATCTGTCTATGAAGACTGGAGGGGCTATTTACCATCATTGAGATTTAGAGGATTTTTTAATGTTATTGATCAGTATTTCTAAAATGGTGTTGAACTGTAGCTTTCCTGTTGTGATAAAGCTGTATGACTAGTACTTTGATATTTTGTTTGTTAGTAGCTTGGGACCATGTATCAAAGGCAGAGGACACCAAAGAGGCTATAAGAATGTGTTCAAAATAGCACAAGGAGAAATTTTATGTAGTATTTCCTAGGTACAGTGTAAAATTTTATTCTTTCATGAAACCTATCTATACATATGTAACAAAGTCTGTTTCTTAAGTATTGGCCTGTTTGGGCAACTACTCTTAGATTTGGGACAAAGTATGGTGTAATGTGATATCATGTCAGTAGGTAATATGAATCTCTGCATAATTTTCCGTAAAGGGCAGGGAACTTGAGAGGAATGTCCTTTTACAACCCCATATAATGAAGGGGGAAGCGTGTCAGCTGAATTTCCCAGTATGTGGATTATTTTTGTTTTTAAATGTTAGCTCTCATATTTCAGCATTGTCTTCCTTCTCCCCACGATCCCAAAGAACAGCCTATTCAATAGCTAGTATAAAATTTAAGTCCAGAGATGACTGTTACAGAAAATACCAGCATGACATTTAATATAAATTCTTGCCTAAAATATCTGCGGTAAAGCCTAGATCTTATAGGTATGCATATGTATGTATTGGTACCAGAGTATGATCTAGGTGGGGTTTAAGCACCACATTCCAAAAAAGCAAATCCGTATAAACCACTCATCACCTCTTCATCATCTGAGCATATGCAGACACCTACCATCTTTGCGACACTGTTTTAATCCTATGTGGAATGGCTTCATGAAGACAGCTGCATCTTTAGCATGCATGGAGCTTACTGAGTTCAGCACAGAGCTATCTCCAGTCAAGAATGCAAACCAGCAGAGATGGTTATTGTCCACCTCTGACCCAATGGTCAGCCATTAGAGGACTTGCTGAGGAAATCAGACTTTTAGCGCCCTCAGACAACAATTCCCACTTACTAGATGAGAGATCTTACCTTAGTGGCATGAGTGGAATCATGACACCGCCTCTTCCATGGATTTTAGAGTTGATTTATATTCTCTGCCATGCTTGCATGGGACTGTTTTCCTTTCTATAACCACTTAAAATGCTATATTCCTCTGGTTTCTGTGGAATTCCTGGTTTGGAGTAAGGCAAGGGATAATTTTAACACAACAACTGAAATTGTGTCTGACTCCTGAGTAGATATTAGAGACATTTTCCTCTTTCTGCTATTACCTTAGGTCTTTAATTTCTGAGATAAAAAAATGTACATTGTGGCTCTGGTACACATACTCTCTGCCTCAACTTCTCTTGCATCCTCTGAATAATTATTCTGTTAGGAATTTTAAGTCACGCAGTGCTTTTCAGTTTGTACAATTCAGCATGCAGGAGAAGTGCATATCAAATTTATGGGCCGAAATGGAATCATCAACCATTCACGAGGCAACACCTGCAAGAAGGAGCACTCACAGCTTCTTGTCCTGAGCAATACAGAACACCGAGCAGCTACTGGGTTAACTTGTCCTAACACAGAGCAAAAGCCCTTGGAGTGAATCCAGCATTACTTATCCGTTTAAGAGCTGTGTCCATGTGTTTGATTGGTGTCTTGTTTTGGTTTTGTTTTTCCAAGGGAATCATAACTCATTTGCACAAACAATCCCTAGTCCATAATGAATACACATACCAGGATTTATAACAGATAAATTAAAGGAGATGGGCTCATGAGACAGCAAAGCATGCAGTAGTAGAAAGGATAAGAAGTACCCTTTTCATGCTGTCTGATAAGAATGATCACTTAGAGCAGAATATAATTTTAATTTCTAAGTTATCCAAATACCCGCATCAAAAAAGGAAAACAAAACCAGGTATTTATGGGCACACTGGTGTCACAAGTGCTTTGGTATCCTGCTTTTGTACATTGCATTCAACATCTGATAGGTAACGTACAGCACCAAAGTGCACAGCATTTATAAAGATGTCATTAAAGAATGCGACAGTCTAGGCTGCAGAAGAAAATAAGAAAAAACATGGTCCCACTTAATCATTTGCCTGAATCTTACATCACTTTTTTCACGGTAAGAAAAACAAGGACTGTTAAGCAGAAACTGTGTCTGGTGGCAAGTCAGCTGCTGCTCAGAAAAAGGGGTGAAACTGTCTGGCATCCTCAAAAAAATGAGATCCAAGAAGTGATCTGCTGCAGGGAGCTGAGGGCACACATTACTCTTTAAATTAATTTAGGTAAATTTAATTTACCAGTAAATCAGCTACAATAAGATGTTGGAGAGAGATAACCATGTTGTAGGTGTGGGTGGAAATAATATGCACAGCAAAACAAGCTGGTTGGGTATGTGGAGAAGCGTGTTGCTGGGAAATCTTGTGAGACACTTCATACTAGCTGCTGTATCGTATATAAACTTGTGTCACATGCTGTTGATCAGGCAGAATTCAAATGCTGAAGAGACTTAGCTGTGTCAGAGTCTCTGGCTTTGTGTGATTGTCAAGCAGCCCAGGGTGGAACACCTAGTATCTTATGACTACGTAGTGCTGTTTCATGGCAATTTTGAGGTTATTTGAAGGACGCTGGGGAAGGGAGTCTGAATGGCATACAGCATTGGAATGGACACAGCAACAGCTGGAGGATGCAAGAGGATTCATAGGGGATAAGAAGAGCAGAGAGCAAGGGAGGGAAGCAGAAGTGAGCAAGCATGGAGTGCAAAGATGGAACAAAGGTGTACCATTATGGTATAGTTTAAGACCCTACCTAGGGATGCTAGGGCCTGTGGGAAGCTGAAGAGTGTATCAGTGCTGTTTGCTTAGCATGGCAGACCAGCTTAGCTAATTATTTTATCTGTAGTATTTCTAGAATACAAGTAATGTGCAAGCTGTACTGCAATGTGGAGACAACCAATAAAGGCAGTTCAGCTGCTGGGTTCTGCAGATGCTGATGCCTGTGGTCCCTCATAATCTGGTATGTGGCTGGCAGGAAGGGAGGAAGCTTAGTAAAGGAGAGCCACAATACACTTGGTTCTGTGGTTCAAACAGCTATAGCTGTCAAACAATAGTGTTTCTTGTTTGGGAGTTAGCTTAGGTTAAAGCTCTTCAGACCTACTTGCCTGGGGGAAGCCTCCAGGCTGGAATGCTGTTAAGAATTTGCAGCTTAAAGCTCCTTGGCAGTAGTTGCCATTTTTCAGCTTTTGTGGCAGTGGAGCAGTTTCCTGGGAGTGGGAAGGCAAATCTCAGAGGGTATTTGTGAGACACCTGAGAGATGCGTGTAGGGATGGGGAGGAATCTGGGAGAAGCCAGCAGGGTGTAGTTGGTCAGTGGCAGACCTGGCGAGTAGGGGGAGGCTGTACTCAGTCTCCCTTCTTTCAGCCTGCCCCCATCTCTTCCTCCCCAGGGGTGGCTCCTCATGTTTTTGGAGTTTCCAGCTTGTCTGCAAAGCCTGCAACTGTCTCCTCACCTTATAGCTGTCTTCCTCTATCAACTCAATTCTGCCTAGAAAAAAAACTCCTCGTGGCTTTGCTGTAGCCTCTAATTATTCTCCACTGAAAAGAGGAGAATGCTGGTGTGACTCCTGTTGCAAAGCAAAGAGGGGGCAGAAGGTGGGTTAGGATTGTTTAGGCCAGAACAGCACGTTCCGTCTCCCAAGGCATAGGCAAAATCCCTTGCAGTCTTCAGCTGCCCCCACCTTGTCTTGGCGTACTGAGCTGACATCACTCAAGTAGTCACGCTGATGTCAAAGGCCCACGGCTTGACCTTCATTATGCTGCTATTTAGTTCTTAGGGATGTAGCTTTTGTTAGGGAAAGCATGATCAGGCAAGTGCTATAAAGAAAACATAATTGGTAGAAGTAGCAGAACTAACCTAATACAAGAATACTTGCCCAGCAACTTGCTACACCCATCATCGAGCAACACTTCATAGTGAACCACTAACCCGTAAAGATCAGCCAGCCTGGATGGTGCTCTCTGCTTCAGAAAACTCATCTACCTCAGCCTGAAGGGCAGTAACACAGCCCTACCTTCAGGGACACCTGATTGTGGAGGACCTTCAGGAACATCTGGGACCAAGCTTGCATAGTTGGAACCAGCACACTTAACACTCCTCCTCCTGACTACTGACAACTGCCAGTCCTCTCAGCAAGGAAAGGGGAAGTAGAGATAACCACTCTTCTGTAACTTTGTAGTGTTCTTTGCATTATTAATCACTCTTTCACAGAGGTAATGAATATCCACACTCCTTCACACATATCCTATTATTGCATAATAATTAATGTGTGCATTTAGCCCATCCTGACCTAAACCACAAGATGCTGAAGTCTCTGGAGTCAGTTCAAGCCTGCCTTGTAGGTTTCTAAACCAGGATCAATTAATGGTAGGTATTTCCTGCGCACTCTCTCCAAGCTTCTCTCCCAGTTTTTGCCCTTTCCCTCAAAGTCTGGTTCCCAGTGCACTGATAGTCAGGAAGGGGTGACTGCTGGATACACCAGGATCATAGCTCAGTGGGAAGAGACCTGATGGGCAGAGTAGCCACTTTTGTCTCTACGCCTTTGAGTGTACGCAGAGGTTACATGTATGCACCTTTGTGTCTAGCTTAAATGAGCAACTGAATTAATGCTAACTGAATGTGTGTGGATGGAGCAAAACATTTTCCTCTTCATTCCAGATCTGTTTTCTACCCAAACTAAAATCTTGGCCAGTTGACCTATCCACCTCATTGATAACATCCTCTGTCTCCTAGAATAAATAAAACACATCTCTGTGTGTTTCTTGCAAGCTATCCTGACTTCGATGACTAATCATCTCTTCATTCAGGTGTTGCCTTTGGTCTCCTCAGGGTGCTCATATCCATGCAGTGTGCAAAACTGACTTGATTCTTCCCCTAAGTTACCCCTAAAATAGTTCAATCTTCTTGGACAATTGAAACTTACCTGGACATCCTTCATCTCACAGCTTTGTTAATGAAAGATCAGTTTCAGTGGTCTGAGAAGCCCTTTGTTCTCTCTCCTGGTTTTCAAGGAAGCTGGTTCCTATCTTTGCTCAGCCAATGCTTCCAGACTGCTTTGCCTACCTGAGCTTCAACTCGTGCTTCAAAATGCTTTCTTCCTCACTAGCCTTGAAGTCTGAGTAGTCCTTTACAAACATGTATGGTAGACCACTTTAAATGTTACCCTTCTTCCAGTCACTCTCCAAAACCGTCTGTCATGATAGGCACCAAAACATGGCCAGAATTTAGTTGCAGACATTCTAGGATTTACATTCAGCATCATAGCCACTCCTTCATAAATACCATCTCTCTCTCTCTGCATCCACCTCTCTTTTCCCTAATAATTAGATTGCAAAATCTTTGTAACCAAGAATGTTGTCATTTTGCCCTGTATTTAGAAAAGCATCTAATACGATTGGCTTATCATTCATGACTAGAATTCCTAGGTATTACAGAAATACAGGTATTTTTTATTTTATTCATGTATTCATTTAAAAATACCATGTGATTTTAGGGAGTATTCTAGGAGATCTTTGTGGAATATGAGAGAAAACACAAACTGTCAGTGATTCAGGATTCTATCCATTGCTCAAATGGCCGTGGAGTCCTCCTTCTTACCTCATTTGTAAAACCAATATTCAGCACTTGTAGCGTATCTGGGCCCTCACCACAAGACCATAAACTGGATCAACCTTCACTGCAGGAATGCTGTGATATTAGGACAGAGCATTTTCAAAACCTCAGCAAATGTGTATTCTTTTAGATACTTAAAGGAATAGATTTTCTAAACTCTATAATCTCACCAGATTCTTGAAGGACACCATCTGGCTGTACCATCACAAAAATCCAAGTATGCCCTCCCCCTCCCCAAAAATGTGAGATTTTTGTGCAGCATAGCTGTTGAATATACTTTTGCAATTAAAGAAATTTAACAATGTATTTGAAGATGAAAGAGCATCAGCAAAACTAAGAAAGCAGATTGTGGGACTTTCCTCCCTAGGAATACTTGAAAATCCCAGAGCTGGTGGGAACGTGGAATTTGAGCAATGTTTGTCCTTTGTTCCCCCACCTCAGGAGTACCATTCTTCCTGCACTAGGGACAAAAATTGTAATGCAGATCTCTGGATGTACTGCGGGAGTAACAGGGCAGGATACAGAAATTAAGTACTTCTGACCAAGTCCCACTCTGTTTAGTGCTTTTCCAAATTAGGACCGTTACTAGCAGTAGATCTGATGATAAAGACAAGCTTTCTCATCAAACTTCTTCCTACTGAACTATGGCTATCCAGTATCCTGCAAGTCCACAAGTCACAGCCCAAATTCTAGCCGTGCTGCATCAGGGGCCTGGCTTATATTAACATCCCTGATAGATGAGAAAAGAGCTCAGTGTGTAGAGGAATCTGAGGCTCCATTAAAGCCTTATTGCATGTTACTGCACATTTAAGATGAGCTGCAACACTCCGTCATCTGGATGAGGTATGATACATCCCACCTGTGTATGGGCTTGCTTTGCCAATGAAAACACCTTTAATTCTTGTGTACTCCCCTTATTGTCCATCAAAGAAATTTTGTTAGTATACTCAAAAGTGTTCCCTTTCTGCAAGGATCACTCACACTTCTATGTACGTAATTTAAAAGTATAAATGTTTGCACACATGTATTTAAAAGGTTAGGTTTTTACACACAGACCTATAAGAAGAGCAAGGATGAGAGATGAACTGATATTTACAGTCCTAGGCCAATGATCAAAATGCCTGTGTAGGCAGGAGGAAGGAGTAATGTTTCTTTTCATAACTGAAATCATGGGAACATTAACAAAGTAGAATGAAGCTTCTGCTTTAATCCCTCGTCTCTGTATCCATACAACCCCTGAAAGTTCTGCTAAGGTGAATTTCAGTTCTCATTATGGATTGCAGGAAGATGCAAAGAAAAAAAATTCCCATTCAAAATGTCTCGTCTGATTGTGCTTGAACTGGTAGTTGAATGGGCAGAGTTCCCACTTTTCTCAGCTGTTGAATAAGTGTATTTCTTTTGACCTGTGATAGCAAAGGGAGACATTCTTCATATGTGGTGTTGCTGGTCAGAGGGGCTTCTCACAGTCTCAGAGACGATTGCTCCATCTCCTTTCTCAACAGTATCATTAAATCTTATGCTGGCGTGGGTTTCTGTGGAAATGCCTCATGCACATAAATGAGTAAAACTATAATGACAGCATACTGCCTCAAGCTGAAGTATCAGGATGCAGTTTCACAGTTAGCCTAGGCTGCTCTCAGTCCGTTCTGCTGTATCCTTCCCCTGGGCCCCACACCTGCCAGCTGCACAAGTGGTTCTACAGTTACATACTCACGGATCAGCCACCCGATTTGGCAAACCCAGCTGCTTTTGGAGAGGGGATAGTGTTTGTTTTCCACTTAGGCAGGTCCCTTCCCTGACTGCACAGCCCCATGAGAGCCAGTTCCAACACACAGCAAGGGGGCAGGGGCACGACAGAAGGACATGTGTCGTGTGGGACAGGACATAAGGTTGTCCATATCTTTAGCAGCAATGCAGATGACTTAAGTTGGTAAAATCTCTCGCTAAAAATATTAGAACAGATTAATAAAAATGAATTGTGCAAATTGCCAGGACTTGACAGTATCTATTCTTGAATTCCAGCATAGCTAAAATATGAAGTTGCTGTGGTGCTTTTTGTGGTGTGTCACTTGAATTGGCCTGAGTAACAGAAGAATCGAAGATGGAGGGTTTGGGATTTCTTTAAGGCTCTGCCCTGTGTTTGGTAAGCATAAGCCAGTATGTCTGATTTCTGTACCAAGAAAATACAGTAAAACTGTAACCAAAATTAGAACTAGTGTGTACAGTAAGTGGGTAGAATAAGAAGGGTCAATATGGCTTTGTCAGAGGGAAGTTGTACTTCAAAAATATATTGTTCTTTATGATGAGTGTATGAAAGTGAACAAGGAGCTGAAAGGGAACCAGTTAGATTTCCAAAATACTTTTGACCAGGTCCCTTAGTAAAGGCTCATAAAAAATTGAGTTTCTGATGAGGCAAGAGACAAAATCTTCTGTGGGTCAGTAACTTTAAAAGCTATGCAGCAATGGATAAGAATACAAGTTTTTTTCACAACAGATTTGTTACAATTTCACTGGTGCTGGTCTTCTATTAATAAGTGATGTCGAAAAGGTGAAGAATACGGTGATGAGGTTTACTGATGATACTAAGTTCTTTAGGATACTAAAATCAAAAGCCAGCTGTAAAGTGTTGCAGAAGGACCCTATGAATAGCTGAATGAGAAAAAAGCTGACAAAATTAGGTTAATTTAAGAAAATACTAACTTTTCAATACAGGCTAATGGTTTCTAAACTAACATTACTACCATTCAAGAAAGGCCATGGAATCTTTTGACCAGTTTGATTAAAACAGTCACAGTTGAAAGGCAAACCCCAAGGAAAGAAATTGAGAATAAATGGAAAACATTGGTGTAGCACTCTACTGTTCTCTTTCTCATATTTCTCTAGGTTACAAGGAAGAGCAAGAGGAATGATCAAAGGTGTGGAACTTTTCCATATGAGGAGACAGTAAATGAAAAGTAAACAGGCTAAGATGTTTCTGTTTGGAGAAAGGGTAACTGAGGGGATACTATGAAAGAAATCTATGAAAATGGCAACTAATATTAGGGCAGATAGAGGGCAATCATGTACGGCTTCTCACAATAACAGAACTGAATGGGAGTCTATAAAATTCTCATTTGGCAGGTTCAAAACACAAGGAAGTAATTTTTCCCATAACGTAGAGTTGAATGTGGAATACACATACTGCTAAGGTAACAAAAATGGGAATGGGTTAAAAAAGGAGTTGAAGCAATCTGAGAGATAGGCCTATTGAAGACTTATTATACAGTGGTCTAGAAAGGAATCTCCAGCTTGGAATTACTGGGAGCTACAGGATATTCCCTGGAGAGAATCAATTTATATGTCTAATGAGCTTTTCATAAGCACCCACAATTGGCCAGTGTGGGGAAGAGGGAACGAAGCTATGAAGACCTTCGGTCTGCCCAACTACAGACATATTAACTTCTAGTTTCCAAACAGAATAAATTACTTTAATGAGGCTTCTAATATCAACCACATAATGTGAGATTAACACAGGTAAAGGATATTTCAGATATTACATTTAGCTCCGTATTGGCTTGGTAACAGAAGTGAAATATCCAAAGGGTGTTATTGGGCAGCATTCGGTGGCATTGGTCATATACCATGAATGCAACAAGCCTGTATATGAGACCAGAGCTCTTTCTACTGGTAAACGCTATGCCATATGTTTTTATCAGGCACTAATTTTGGGGAGAATTAATCTTTATAAAGTTATTATTATGTTAGAGTGTCCTAGTTATGTCAAAATATAGAGCTGGGGGCTTCTTCATTTATACAAATATTGCTGAATATTTAATTTCAGATTCTCAGTCTGGTGGATAATAAAAAATGACTACCCACCAAACTTGTAGCATTAAATGGAGACTATTTTTGGCAGCTCATTGGAGAGGGATTAATATTAGTGGAATTGCTTTGTTTCTCAGCAATGCCTCCTTAAAAACAGTTTCCTCTGAAC
>VYZV01044238.1:0-34535 GCA_013401275.1 Pandion haliaetus
AGGAAAATTAACTCTCTCCCAGCCAAAACCATCACAGACTGGTAAAAGAAAGCTAATGCAGTTGAAGGCTTTGTGCATGTCTTCGAGACTTGCCTCTTCATAAGGGTTTGAGGCTTTTTTCAACATACTTTCTTACAAAGGCAATTCTTATACTACATTGATCACCAATAAAGATCAGAAAACTGCTTTTGTTGGTATGCCTGATGTAATTCACAGTATTTTCCATCTTCATTTATTCCAGGTCCTCCTTATTTCTTCCACACTCCCTTCTTGAGTCATACACAGTGATGTCTGTTTGACTTTCTATGTGGTTTAAACATATGCTTCAGTTTTACAGACTGTTGATGTGTTAGCGGATGTTGACACAAATTTGAAAATAGTTGGAAAAGAAAAATCTAGGTAAAATGGAATTTTCAGGTTAGCTTGGTTGAGAAGAGTCTATAGGTTAAATTGTTCCTTTTTTGAAACGAATCCTGGACCTCTTAACATAGAAGTAATTTAAATATCTTCTTAATGATCTTCATTCAGTTCGTTGCCCTAAAGCAAACTTCACTCACTGGAAGGATGTTTATTAAAGCCATATGTTCTTTTCTTTTGAACTGCAGCTTACCACAGCCACCTTGGATGGCAAACTCCAATTGTTTCTACCCTGATATTTGCCAGCCTGTGGAGCTTTGGCCCTGGTGCTCTGAGAATAACGACTTGCTGAGAGAAAGGAGACTGGTAACTGGATGTAGGCAAGCAGCGTAATATTCCCTTTTAAACTGCAGTTTTCTTCCGACTTTGTTTTTTGCAAGTTCCTCAAGCTGTTCTCAAAGATTTTGTATTGTACAATCTTTATTGTAAAAAGTAGGGCAAAAGATCAAGAAGAGAAAGAGACTACTCATTCTGGCTTCATTCTAGCAAATCGCCACAGAAGTGGCTTTCAGAGGACTTCTTGGGTGCTTATAGTCAGGTATATTCTGTAGTGCTTTGCTCGACCGGGGACGCTTTCCTCTGCATTGAAAATGCAGTTAAAATAAAAACTGTTCCATTTTTAAAGCTAGATCTGCCCTGCGACCAAATATTTAAATTAATCTGAAAGAGAGAAGAATTGTATGTCTTTCTGAAATGCCATGAGAGTCCTTCTGTTACACTCCTTTGGGGTTACTGGAATCAGCATGGATGTTGTTTGTAGGCAGAATTTTACTGGTTTGCCCTTTATACTACGTTCTGTAAATTTCTTAGGGAATATGTGAGAAAGATCTTCTCTTTAAAATATTACTCTGTTGCTACACTTTGATATTATTAAAACAGTTTTAAATGTAAAGAAACTATTTCTGTCTTTTAATAACTGTTTAAATATTTTCAAAAAATTTTAAGTAATATGAAAACAAAGTTACAGGTAAAAAAAATGTTCATCTTTTTTATTCTTGCTAGTTTACTTGTGTTGATCTTAGAAAAGATTTGCTAGACAACTGTTTTTCTAGAACTAGGCATTCTAATTGTTCATTGACTGTAGGTAAGAGTAGAGAGCATGTATGAGTAGTGAAAGGAGACAGATTTTTTTTCTTTTCCTTGCAAAATTGTGCTCCCATTTCAGTCAAATTTGCCAGAACAGAATCAATAAACTTTATTAATCAGATTACTTTAAAAAAAATAAATGAAAAACATGGAATTCTCACCACCACTTTAGCATCAATCAGTATGGCCAGATCACTTTCAGTACTGTAAAGAATGTTGTATTTAATGGGTATCCCCAATTTATACATTGTCATGGTTTAACCCCAGCCAGCATCTAGGCACCACGCGGCCCCTTGCTCACGCCTCCCTGCCCCTGGTGGCATGGGGAGGAGAACCAAAACCAAGCAAAACTCATGCATTGAGGTATGAACAGTCTAATAATTGAAATAAGAAATAATGTAATAATAATAATTAGTAGTAGTAATGAAAAGGAATAAAACAAAGAGAAATAAAACCCAAGAAAAGACAAGTGATGCACAATGCAATTGCTTACCACTTGCTGATCAATGCCCGAGCAGTGATCCCCCCCCCACCCCCCCCGAGGCCAACTCCCCCCAGTTTATATACTGGGCATGACGTCCCATGGTCTGGAATACCCCTTTGGCCAGTTGGGGTCGGCTGTCCTGGCTGTGTCCCCTCCCAACTCCTTGGGCCCCTCCAGCATTCTTGCTGGCTGGGCATGGGAAGCTGAAAAATCCTTGACTTGGTATAAACCCTACTGAGCAACCACTGAAAACATCAGTGCGTTATCAACATTCTTCTCATACTGAACCCAAAACATAACACTGTACCAGCTACTAGGAAGAAAATTAACTCTATCCCAGCTGAAACCAGGATAATATATAATATTTAGTATAAGTAAATGAAGGTATTTCTATAAGTTGTTTAATTTCCATAACAAATGTTCTTTTGAAAAGGCTTTAGCTGTTTTTTGCTAAGCAAAATCCTATACCGTCACTATATATCATATTCAGATATTCTCCACAACACAACGGTCTCATCAATAACTGCAGGAGTGTAGTGCAGCCGGATCATACTCAGCAGGAGTCTGAATACCAGAATTGGGCCTGGTATAATCAAAGCAAATGTGGAATAACCCACTTGAATACTTTTTCAGTTCAAAATCAGATTAACCAAAAGACCACTAGGCTGTGGCTGCACACTGGTACACTACACTCATGAATCATCAGCAAGACTGGAGTTTCTACCTCCACTGCAGGGATCCTCAGGATGGTCTTCTTCAAACCCCATTTAGCTAACTTTCTCACCTGCATGCTCCAGACTCCACACCAAGGATCACTATTCAAACACAGAAAAATAGCATGGCCCATAGCTGTATTTGCAAGGGAAGTGTTCCCGAGCCCTGGGTTGCAACTTGCTTAGTAGTGACCGACTCTTTGGAGAGTTTGAAACATCTGCTGAGGAGGTGTGAACTGTAATTTTTTTTTATTTATTTTTTTTTTAAAGCACCACATTTTTTAAGCAGAATAATAACATTCTCAAGGCTCAAGGCAGAGGACACACTCAGAAAAACCCTGAATCCTTGCTGAAAGCATGGAGGTTGTCACAATCCCCGTGGGACTGAAGTAAAAGGGAAAGGCTTCCATTTTCAAGATCTCCTACCTTCCAGGACTAACTGTTGTCAGTCCCCAGTCAGCCAGCATATATCCAAAAAACTCCTCTTAATCTTGGGCTAGTTGGATCTCTGCAGGAGGAGCTCTTCTTCCAAACCTAATGTGGTATGTCGCTTTCCTTAAAGTGAGAGTCAGCTGTCTGGTGCTTTCTGGTTACTATCTTCAGGGACTTTTATGGGACAGAAAAGCCCTTCGGGGCATTTTGGCTGTGACCACAGCATCACCAACTCGTGCTGAATGGAGATGTTCATCTGGTCAGGACTCGCAGACGTGCAGCTCTTCGGTAGCCTGAGAATTTTTTAACCCGTTTCTCCCTCAGCGGGTGAGAGAGAATTTCTCCTACCACACAGGCGCTAGAGCTTTTCAAATGGAAATTCACCACAATTTTGTCATATGTTCAAAAAAAAAAAAAAAAGAAAAAGATATTTTCCCCCCCCCGGGGCTCCTCAGAAATGCTTGAATGCTTGTGGTTTTGAGAATGGAAAACTTCAGCTGACACACTTCGAGTCTGGCAAAGTTAAATGCTTGAAGGCAGGTTTTCTAATGGCAAATAGGAGGAAAAAACAGTCATGGATGGTGCTACCATCTTATAATATATTTAAAATTTTCATAATCACTAAGTTTTCCTTGAGATCTGTTTGATAGAAGGACACAAGAGACTATACTTAATTACTAGAGTTACAGTCTTAAAAGATTACTCTTCAACATAGTGCTGTATCCACAGAAGCACTATACCTTTTGTTTTAAACAGGCAAACCTGACAGTTTTTATTTTCGGTTTCTGGCATAAAGACAAGACTATTTGAAATGAGACAGTCCTAAAAGCAGATAGGAGAAGTTCCTGGTTAGCTAAGGCATATAGCGTATTTCAGCTATAAAAAATTGACACAGACAGCTGTAAGTGTAAATATTTAATAGGCCATTGTGAGGAATTTTGAGTATGCTTTTAGACCACTTTTGAAAAAAAGTGACTATAATGTATGTCTCAAACACCTTATGAAAATTAGAAGGTTTGGCTTTGAAGGAATATGTGGCAATGTGTGAGGAAAACAGCTGGCAGAAGAATAGTTTCCTTAAATATTTGCTGTGTCATTGTCACATCTGTCCTTGAATATCCTATATGTTGGGGAGAGGAGTGGTGGGTTTGTGGCTTTCCGTGTGCTGTTCTGTGTGGGACTTTCCCAGGTGAACATCTTCTACCAAATGTCGCAGAATTCTTAAACTGGATTTACACGGCAGTTTGGTCTGGTGCTCTAAAGGTCAGGAAGCCCGGGGGGACAGCCAGGACTGTTCTGAAGTGGATCCTGTTAAAAACTCTGGGATTAAGCGGTTTGCAAAATATCAGGTACTACCCAGTTTTCTATGTAGAATGAAAGGAGAGATGGACAAGTTTGGGTTGCACTGTCAGGAGGAGGGGAATAGCAAGCCCACAAATAAACTCTGCTTTCCCTTGGCCTTTTCCATTTCCTTAATTCACCGTGAAAGAAGTGCGTTTTGGATGTATTCTTCAAGACTATATTGCTTTCCATTATAGATGTTGATTGCATTTAAATACACAGTTAAATACTCCTGGAATATCTGGAGGTAGTCAGTGGCACTTATTCTTTTCTTCCTTCCATTATTCCCTCATTTAGTCATACCCACTTATCTTTTCAAAACTGCATTGTGAATCACATTTTTCCCTTTTAAACAATGAGCAGATCTGTTTGCCTTATGGTATTTTATTGCAGGAAGAAAAAATATCAATAAAAACTGCATAAAACAATTTAAAAAAAATGTTGGGGTGTGCTTGACAAATAAAAATGAAGTAAAGTGGTATGAAATTGCTATTAATATAATTTAGGATGCCTTGCTTCAATGCATGAGAGGCAGTTCTAAAATACATACCAGCAGAAACGGAAAATGAAAATAGTACCTTCCCTGAAATCCTTGCAGGTTTAAAAGCATCCTCTTATTTAAGGACAGTAAGATGTTGCTCTGGGAGGTATTACTTTTTTTCTTATTGTCTAAATTGAACTTCTACCCACCAGTATTCCCATGATCACTTAAGCCAAATTCTGCTGTTCAGAATTCTGCACTTCAGTAAAGCAAGAGTAATTCTGCTTACTTTTCTGAACATGGTGCTGCTGGGAGTGGACTCTGTCTCAGGCATTTTAATAACTTTCAAGGGAGAACAGTATACTTCTATTAATAACAAATTCTTGGTGATGGAACAGTGTAAGCTCTGAAAGCTGGATACACCTGAGGAGGCCTGCAGAAGTTACTGATGGCAAGCAAGTTCTGTGTTAAGTGTTTTAGTTTAAACCTGTATGTATTTGATGTGACTATGGTATCTTTACCTGTAAAAATATTTTAATCCAAAAGGTAGTGTTTAGCTGAAGGCCTTTCTTGTATGTATTTTCATGAAAGGCAAATGTTGCAAAAAGGAAGGTATTGGACCAAACACAGTAAATGATGTAGCGTGAATGAGCAGAATTATAGCTATGATGAATTTGATTTAACATAAAGTGATATACATTCCATTCCCAGATTAAGAGCTTCCAGATTAATTTTACGTTGTGGCCAAAGCTGAAAGAACCACAATGAAACATTTGCACTGTTTTAGTTAATGTAAACAAATGAACTCATGCTTTCCCTTCTGTTCAAACAGGGAGTATGTGATTTGTTGGGTTTTGCTTTGCTTTGTTACTGGACAAAAATGCGTTCTGAGCAGAAAAGTATTGTAAGATAATGTAGCAATTAGGCTGATCCTGTCACCCAGTCCCAGAACAAAGACGAACCCTTGAGAAGTAACCTCCAAAGACCAGCCCACTAGCCCAGAGCGTTTACTTCTAAATTGTTCTTGACAGATGTTTGTCTAAACTGTTCCTCAAAACCTCTGCTGACAGGGATTCGACAGCCTCCCCAGGTGGGAAGTCCCTTTGGTGCAGTTTAAACCCAGTACTCTCTGTCTTAATCCATTAGGTACATGGGATAATTCATTACCGTCTCTTTGTAGCAATCTTCTACATACTTGGCAGTTGTTATCATGTCTCCTCTCAGACTTCTCTTTTCTAGTCTAAACAAAGCCAGGTCTTTCAATCTGTGTCCACAGGTCATGTTTCCTAGACCTCTGTTAATTTTTGGTGTTTTCTGTACTTTCTGCAGTCCCAGGTTCCTCTTTCTGGAAGCGCAGCGCTCTCCGAAGGTTACATGCTACATGCTATGTCAGTGCGGTGTAGGCTGAAGGCATGGCTTGGAGCACCTTAAATATGGCAGTTGTAATTTGACATTCCGCTGTGGTGCTGATTTCGCCTACAGCAGTGTGGCATTACTGACTCATGTTCACCCTCTAGGTTTGCTGGATCCTGCATAATTTCAGATCATTTTTCCAACTGGCCAACAACACACTGAATTCTGATCCTGCACTCCCAAATGCCTCCAGCCCCTTCTAATTTCTTATGGTCTGTAAATCGGATAAGTAACGATTCCAGAGGGTGGAGGAAGTCCATTGCCTGCTGACTTGGCTCCCAGCTTGTATATTCACTGCCAAGGAAGGTGTTCTTTTTATTTCACTTACTCTCGGTGGGGGCAAGGGGAGAAGACATTCAGTGAGATAATTAGGTGAAATTACTGCCTTATTCTAGCAATCCAGTGAAGGCAGGACACTTCAGCTTTTACTGATGTTGTTGAGGCCAACAACATTTGACTGTCATTATTACTTTACTATGTCACAGTGCAAATTACTTGTTCCCTCACTCATCAGGACTTTGTCTAGATGCATTAGTCTCCTGCTGTAAAAAACAAACAATCATGCACACACTTGCATGCAGACATTTTAGTTTTAGCTGAAGGCATGGACTTTGAAACAATTTGTTGGCCTGACTCTCCCGTTAGGTTCAAGGAGGTTCCTACCATGAGAAAGGCAATTGGCCCTTGGATCAGGCACCTTACCCATGGTGGCTTCATATTTGTTTTACACCTAATCTTTGCATTCATTTTCAAAGAGCCGTTCCTCATTTGCACTGATAGAATTAAGATGAGTTAAATCTCTGACTTTTCTTCCCTCCAAAGGCCTTGTATTAAAGTAGCACCGAATGCTGCAGTTTGGCTGTGTTGATTCAGACTCAGGGAACTCGCATCTTTTGGAAAGGGATAGGAAAAAAAAGGGTTACTACTCTATTCTTCAAGATAGCATTTTCTCATTTTTTATGCAGCTTTCATGTAAAGGCTACAGTGTCCCACTGCAGGACTGGCCATTCTAGGAGACCTACTGGAGACTCCTGGCTGCTTTTTCTCTCATTAGCTGTGTCAAGTACAGGGAGCTTGGATATTATTGCATAATATTTCTCTGAGCAGTTGAATTAACAGAAGAAAAGAATTATACAATTTTCTTAAGGCCAGAGGAAAAATGCAGACTATGTGAAGTAAGCATTTTCCCCATTGTTTCAGGCTCTTCATGTGACAGTTAATAGCAATAAAAGCAGAGGATAAAAGTTAACCTGACTTTTCTGCGCCTTGTTTTAATTTTAAAACAAGACAGGATTTCAAAGTTCTAAGCCTTATTAGTCTTAAAGCCATGTTAATCCAAATTTTTTTTTACTCTCTACATGAAAGAAGTCTTCTAATTGTCTACAAGCATCACCCAGTGTCTTTCTGCTCTGGGACTGCGATGTGGACAGTTGGCCTGCACTCTGCTACTACAGGGAGTAACCTTACGCGCTGCCAAATCTTGTGGCACATGCCATTATTTTAAGCCACAGTGAGACAGTAAATAAGAAAAGGCAGCTATAGCTTAAATACAGGCCCTAATTCAGGGTTCTAGGACGAGCTGAGTACTTCCCATTCGTTTCTGGAGTCTGTAATGACAAACTCATCCTAGAGCCGACTTGCAATGTGAGCTGTGAAAAGTAACAGCACATAGTAACGTAGCTGTGGTTCTACTTCCATGCTATTACTCAGGGATCTGCCAGAACGCCTGGATAAAGCACTTTTTGCTTTCCCAGGGCAGCACCTGCCCCCAAACTTGCCATTTAAGCTCTCATTTTGGAAGCGAGAAACGCCTGTATATAGTTTACTCTCCACAATGCCCAGAGGTATCTCGTTTTACCAATTTGTAGACAGGACTCACAGGCAGCTACTGATCCCTGGGCAGAAAGCGTTGCCTCATGTCTGTGCACGCTGACTAGCCGACCCGAAAGCCATGCCTCGCGGGAGGATGCTGGTTTCAGGTGGTAACGATCCCAGAAAGAAGGAGACCAGAGGCTGAAAGTGTTCCTGGCCCAACTCCACACACTTGGCTAGGGTTACACCGGGGCGAGCTCGGCCTAATGAATATAAAACACACTCTCCGCTATTGTAGATAAAAAGACATCTCGAGGAAAGGAAATAGAAGCTGAAAAAATGAATGAAATGCCTTCCACCATGTGTGATCCTGGGCTATGAAAAATACGGTTAGAAAGAGGTTTTTTCCCTCCTCTAGTTGAAACCACTGTGATCAGTGGTCTGATATGGTGGTATATTTCCTTTTACCCATTCTTCCTCTTTCCTCCCACCCATGAAGTCCTAACAGGGAATATATTCGAGTGAAGCATGATGTGGAGCTGTGGGATCCAGTAAATGCAAATTACCTTCTTCTGTCCTAACAGAGTAGTATGATTTTTTTCATTCGCTCATCCAAGGGCTTTTTCATCCACTGCAGTTTTTTGATTTCATGATAGTAAGCTATCTTGAAATTGCTTAAGAAAACAGAATGGTGTAATAAGATAGTTGTAACAACATCATTTCAGGTTTCATTCAAGAGACATACCAATGTGCTTTTCTTATTCTTCTTTATAAATATTTTTTTGCTTTTGCACTTTCCAGATTGCCAGTCGGTACCTCAATACAAATAATCTTCCTTATTATCTCACTTTTAAGCACCTTCTAAAATGATCTGCATGCTGAGAACAGTTGGAATACTCTAATAAACAGTGATTAAAATAAAGACTATGAGGATGATGTAAAAACAAATATAGTTTGGGTGGAGGAGACCAGAGATTTAAGACTTTTTTCTTCAAAGTGTGGATATTCACTAAGGGTAATGAAGTTGCACACCCTTTATATATGTCATAGTACACACACACCATCACCATCCTACATAGTCCTTTGGCAGACAGACTGGAAAAACATTTTAAAGTTAATAAATGACAACTGGAACTAACACCCAGCAACATCCCTATGAATTTCATATTTATTGTATGTAGTTAATACATTACTTAATAAGACACCTATAAAAAATGTAATTAGGAAGGGAAATAGCTTTCTCCCAGAGGGAAACCTATAAGAAGGGTGAGGTTTCCTCTTGTAGTGCTTTTTCCAAATTCCTTTCCAGTAGGTTGCCAAACTATGTGAAAGATACAAGAGCTTCAAGTCCCAACCTTCTCTAAGATTCACTAGGAACATACACAGCCTGTATTTTCTCTAAATGGAGCAGAGGAATCTAAATCCAGAAAATGAGCCTGGTTAAGTGACTAATTTTAGCTATTATTTGTTCCGGTCTAATTGGTGTTACCAAAGCCATATGTGACAGCAAAAGCTATAGCCAAATCAGAAAGGATTTTTCTGCTAAAGATGCTGACTCCAGGCTCATGGGTCCCTGACATCAGGTAACCCACTGAAGAGTGTTCCCCATAAAACTGGCCTTCTGTGTGACAGAAAAGAGATGTTTCTATAAAAAGGGTAAATACAATTAAATCAGTTGCTACAGCCACTTCCTCTCTAATCCTAAACTCTTCACTAGTATTCAGTTGGAAAAACTTCCTAACATGAAAGTCTGGATTCAAAACTAATGTCAGAAAAAGATGTTCTGAGCTTTCCTTGGTCTCTTAACCCTTCCTCTAGGTGCTTGTCCTCCTTCCTCTGCTTTTTCAGTTTGCCATTCACTGCAAAAAGGCGTCTTCTAGCCTTTATTTTCAGCAAAAAAACTCATATGAAATGCCTGAGACTCCAGAACTCATCCTTGGCATTTTTTCCTTAAGGAGTAGAGCTCTGCAGAAATTCAAAGTTGTGGTCACATCTAGCTCTGCTTCCATTGCCTGCCCTTTGTGTGCACACTTCAGTGAGAGGGAATGTGTATCTGGCTCCCATCTGAAATGAACTTAGCAAATAGCCCCATCCCTGGTGCTGGCAAAATGAGAATCTCTTCCTGGGAAATGTTGCTGGATTGTAGAAAGGGCTTTGTTTTGAATGAGGACAAAATGTCAAAGGGCAGACTTTGGGGTTTATTTCCCAACATGCAAGATTTCCAGGAAATTCTACTTCATGAGACAAAAAATGTTCTGCTCTCCTTGCTGCTCCTGCCTGGTTTGCAGGCAGATAGGCTGCCTGCCTTTGCATTGTCTTGCTTTTCAAGATAGGAGGGATCATGGGAAGACAGTTAGTTAACATCTCAGATACCTGGGAAGGGGACCCTGAAGTCCCAGATGGGCTCTAGGAACTACTCTTGTTCCCAGGCAGTGCAGGGAACAGCAGAGCCTGGGAGTCTGAGAATCCAAATTGCTGGATGGGCAAGGGGCTCACCATGGAGTCCTCTGCTTGACTGCTGGGCTGGCCTGTGTGCTAAGGGAAAAAAGCTTGGGGAACTGATGAGCTGCTTACTCAGCTTGGAGTAGCCTCTGACATCTGGAAAAACCAAAGGCCATCAGATCCCTGGCATTTTCCTGGAGAACCTGAGCAAAAGTAGGGAGGTGAAGACCTCAAACAGGTAGCCCACCAGGACAGGTAGAGAGAAACCAGGAGTCCAAAGCCTAGGCAGGCTGAATTGACAAAGAAGCAACCAATCCTCTGCCACAAATGTGCCGAGTTTCTTTCTGAAGTTGCCACAGTATCAGCCATTGCCCATGGAAAATTGTCTCCACGGAAAAACTTCTACCAGATCTAGTTACCTGTCCTGTACCAGCAAACTCCAGAAAGGCACAGGATTTCAAGGGGCTGGGAGCTAGAGTGCCCATTTGCTCTGACAGGACATGTGGGCAAATCCAGCCTAGAAAAAAGTCCTGCTACTCTGCCCTTTCAGGGCAAAAAAACCCCGCTGGTCCATATTATCATTATTATTATATTATTATTATTATTATTATTATTATTATTATTATTATTATTATTATTATTATTATTATTATTATTATTATAAGTTAATTGCCTTCCTTTCCACTAGTGTTCTCTTAGATGGCCTGAAATCCTGAATTTCCAGGCTGGGAATAGCCTACACTCATCAGCCTGCTCTCACTTCCATGTTGTATTTTGCAGGAGAACAAAAGATTGCATTTTTCACATTTTTGTCCCATAAATCATTGTCCGTGAAACCATTTTTCATTTTAATGAAGGTTTCAATCAGAAGATGAGGTTATGACTAGACTAACTGGCAAAATCCCAGTGAAAGTGGTGGATTCAGATTGTGTCCTAATGCACAGCAACCACGCGGGATCGCCAGGCACGTTCAGACTACAAGAAGTACATTTGCTCAGTGCAACCCCCTGGACAGCTGCCAGACCTGGTAGATCGCTTTGTGTTCCAGTGGCCTAAATTTAATAGCAGAACCACAGCTTCAAATTGTATTGACTTTGTTTTGCTGAACAAAGCAGGGAGTCGGAGAGGCTTTCCTTGAGTCCAACTGCAGTTTTAGAGTCAATTGCTTGCCATCAAGACCTGTCGCTTACACTGGTCCGGGATCTGCTCATAAAGGGCTTCTGTGTTTCTCCCAGGAGATCACGGACCACAGGAGATTTGCAGAGCTTGGTCAGCCCATTGCCACACTAGATGCGCCAGAGAGCCGGCATGTTGGGAAACATCAGCCATAGCACTGACACGTTGCCCGGAGGGTCTGGGCGAGCACAGGGTCTCTGCCTGCAATGTTGGTCGGGATAAGGCTATGACAGATCTGTGGGATGTCTGCTGGATGTCCCAAGTCCTCCCATTCTACCCAGACATAGTTTCCATGCAATACGGTAGGAGACCTAGCCCTGTGGACATTCTCCCAGATCCAACTCAGAAATCTCTCCTATGCAAAATCAAAGGCATCTTTGTCTGGGCTGGAAAACAAAACTCAGGCATTAGGTTCTGAAACTTGTCCTGCTTTGCAGATGAGAGGGCAGCTGGAATGCATGGAGCTCTGCCTTGGGACGAGTCAGGAGCCAGTCAAGAGCTTACGGGTCAAGGTGCTGGGCAGCCTGCTTTAGGGGACCCTGCCTGAGCCGGGGGCTGGACTAGGTGATCTCCACAGGTCCCTCCCAACCTCAAGCACGCTGTGACTCTGCGATGAGCTAGATATGCATGAAGTACCACTGCATTGCCATGATTAACTAGTCATAGGGAGGCTGGAAAATGCTTTTAATGCTAAGCTAAGAGGACCAAACAGCCTTTTGGAAGGATGAAAGGGTTTCAGATTCCAGGTTGACTTAGTTGCCCTGGCCTAAATGCTACCTAAGGGTTTTGTCCGCTAAGCTGAAGGGTTACATTCAAAATTACTCATATTAGCCAGGTTTGACTACTTCTGCCACCGAAAGGGTAGAGTTGTGGCAGTACTGACGCGCATGCAGTACACAGAAAAGCAGCTCATGTTTCCTGCAAGTGCAATAAAGAAATTCCAGTGCCATTTCTTCTTCTGGGTAACTCAGTGGGTGGCTGAGAGGAATTTGTTTGTATCCCAGAAATGAGAAGTAAGTTACATTTGAATATTAATTCTTTGGGTTTGTTTGTTTTTGTGGCACGCGTGAGGTTCTCAGATAAAAAGCCAATTTTGTTAGTAACTAACAATCAAATCCAGGAGTGATTTATTCATAGCCTTGGCCATGCCTTTAAATAGCAAGGAAAAAGCATATTTCAAGTCCATCTAGCCTACAGCTTTATAGTACTTTCATTTGGACTCTTACTAGGACTGGAGGACCTTTGAAAATCCAGATTAAGAGGTAAAACATTCAGTATTACTTTGTTAGGAAAATAAAAGCAGTAGGTCTCTACTGACATGACTTTCAAATGCAATCTGAAATATGAAATAATAATCTTCTTGACAGCATTTTAAATTTCTTACCGCACAGATTTTCTATTTCCAATCTTACCTATAGGACAAATATGTATAAGTCTGAGGTTTGGGGTTCTCAATCATTTTCAGGCAAGGGACATTCATAGCACAGAGATACGTGATGTGAATTGTTATCCTGTTATAAATGCAGAGATGAAGAGAGTTAAAATTCTTGGGTCTGTTGAACTTGCTGGCTTCAGGGCAACCAGAGTGTTAACTAGAGACTGGTACTTGCTGGTACGCTGTGTATTGTAGGTGATGAACTCAGCATGCTGTGGCATTGATTACTCTCAGGTTCTATTTTAAACTGAAATTTCTCTCCTAGAACTTTTTAACTGCTTTAAGTTCCTTTTGTCCAGACTGAACAGATTTTTGATGGGCAGAGGGAGCTTCTGTATCTGTGTGCCAGGAAGGTTCAGGATTGCCCAGCCACCTCACTTCACTTCACTGAGGTTGCCTTAAGACAGAAGCCACTGAGACCCACCTGTGTGTCTCACAGAGGAGAAATGTATCTAAAAGTGAATGACCCAGCAGTGTGCGTGTCTTACTGAGGAATCAAACAATATTAACAGGCACACCAGCTTTTCCTCCAAGCCCAGTCAGCTCTTCTGCATTCGCTTTGACTTTCTCTAGAGCAGGACCAGGCACCAGGCTTCTACGTGTTTCTTCCAGGCACCTTCCATGCCTTGGGATAGTCTCAGTGGGAAAAAAAAAAAAAAAAATGTTCATAACTCCCCTATGTGAAATTCAGCATAGGTACACTCAGTTGATGCAAGATTCAGGACTGATATGGTATAAACCACTGCAAAAGACCAGAAGGGAACAAAGTATATGCATGGATTAGGATAATACTGGGACATCCTGGCTCTCATTCTTTCTTCCACCACCTGCCATTCCTCTTCTTCTCATCCTCCACTGTGTCGGAGCTCCAGACAGCAAAATGATTCAAAGGTTTTGTTTGGTACTGCAAATCAGTCTAGCACTGAGTGGTCAGGCTGGCTGGGCACACTGTGCGTGAAAAATGCATCATGCTGCACAGCACAGTCAGAGCTGATACGTCATGTCAGGTTTGCCCCAAAGTACAGACAAAGCACAACGGATCGGTGTTGCCCTCTGGATATTCTTATGTTGCTCCTTACTGGAACACTGGGGCTCTGGTCTCTCCGCTTGAGAGAATATCCTGTTCCTGGAGACTCTGTCCTCAAAGGCTGAAGAGAAGACACCCTCCTAAATTTTTTTGCAATGACATTCTTTTTGAAGATTTAAATACGAAATGCCAAAAAAGCAATGCATGCAAAAAAAGAATGTCACCTCCAGTTCCATATGTGAAGGGTGATAATGAAGTTCACATAGCATATGGGAAACGGTACTGCTTTGTTTAGCCACTTGGCTTGAAATGTAGACTCTATGGTGCTTGCTATGCAAACAATGCTCAGTTGATCCATCAAAACAAAATCATGGCTGTATATAATAGTAACGATTAAATGCTTATTCTCCATGATCACATAACATATGGCTTTGTGCTCAAACGTACGCGATCCCAAAGGACATTATGTGAATATAAAAGATTGTTGACTCATGTTTCCCTGGTTGTGTTCTCTGGCAACGTCTCTTCAACAACAGAGACACACATACACATATATGTGGACACTAATGGAATATTTTTTTTCCTTCAGCTTAATGCGTTACTGACAGCAGTGTTTAGGATCTTTATTAGCAAAAATGCACATAAATATACTTTTAACATTGAACTCCAGGTTGCATCCATGACCTAAGAAGCTGGATAGAAGCACAGGCTTTTTACATAGTGAAGCAACTTTTAAAATGTTTTCTTTTTTCATTCTGTTTTGCATGATGCTTTTCCTTTGTTATTGCTTGGTGAGGTAATACAGAAAAGATGGGGCAAGAATAGCTTGCTTTGGTTTGTACAAATCCTCAGAAATACCATTGCTGTTAGCCATAGACTTCGGTGTCAGCCACAGACTTTTCAAGCCTGTGTCCTCTTACCGTTTTGGCTGCTTCTTGAGGAGTTTCTTTATACCTCTTTGCTTGGACCCTGCTCTTTTCTTGCCAGCTTCCTTTCATCTTGTGCCTCTTTTCCTTATAATTCCTGTTAGCCCAGCTCGGCAACTAGTAAACCTTTATTCGCTGAGCTAGGGATGGATGGTGGCAAGGGTGCCCAACAGTTTTCTTTGCCTGCCTTCTCTGCCTCGGCAGCTCTTTACAGGTCTGGACCTGGAGGAGTGTGGGCTGTGCTGCTTTCCACCAGAGCGGAGCTGCTGGGTGGCAGGATTGGTACGGGGGGTCCAGGCAGGTCCTCTGCGGTGCCTGGGGACAGGCAGGGCGTAGGGAAGGAGGGAATATCTCTCCTGGATTGGAGCAGTGGCAGCCAGGGTCTGACGAACCTGCTCTTAGTAAGCACACAAAGCTTCGGAAACCTCCTCCCAGGAGGGAGCAGAGTGTCAAACTTCCTTCTCCGAGGTGGGAGGAACTGCCTGGATGGCTACGCAAGAGCCTGGCTGCAGAGCACGGCTCTGCATCTGCCTGCGCCCGCAACCCAGGCTCTCCTTTCGCCTTTCCGCAGCAGATTGCCAGCTCCCCAGGCATATTTCATGCCCAAGGCACAGTGTGGAAGCATTGCTGCATGTTTTCAAATGAAAGTTGTGTTAGCGGGTTTTACACAATAATTTCTACACAAGCTCTTGTCCTTGCTTTGTTAATTATTCTTTCTGAAGTGTCTCTAAATATAGGCATTGTAAAGGCTTTTTTTTTTTTGCATTACTTGTGCATGTACATAAACAATATGTTTGAGTATGTGGATGGCACATGGGACTGATAAACTGAGTCACCTGCAGCTATTTCAGTCCTTAGATCGGATAAAAAATTAAATTTCTGTGAATTTTATATCCTCCAGTACAAATAGTGAATATTTGTTCCAACTTAGAAATCTCCCTGTCTGATTCGCATATGGGGTTTAGCAGGAATAAATAAGTACTGGATAAAGACCTGGTTCTGTGGTAGTCAGTTGCTGACTGACCAGGAAGAAATATGGGTGTTACAAAACAAAAGTCCTGAAGTTTACAAAAATATTTTTGCAATACTCAACAGTTTCTGGTTATGGTATGATCATTCGCAAATCACGTTCTTATTCTCTAATTATGTTCCTGTTAATCTGCCTGCTCTGCTGCTTTCAGTTACCTGCCTTCAAAATGCTCTGGAGAATCAATAAAGTCCTTTACTCGCCCTCACTGTGGCAGTCTAGTTCCTCCACGGCGGTGTAAATGGAGGCACAGAGCTATTTCATTTGCACAGCACATCTGTAGCAGAGGCTGCAGGAGAAGCTCAGATTCATTATTCTCCCTCCAGCCGCCTCACAGGCTGCCTTTCTTCAGTGGTATCTCGGCTGCAGGGCTGTGAATTGGCCATGTCACTGGGAAAACAACCACGATAGTTTGTCCAGGAATTAAAAAATCCCATGCTCCACAGCTGTTGAGATTTTGCTTCCTGAGCCAGATTTAGGCAACGTATCAGCAGTTTATAAAGCAAATCCTTTATCTTTCCAGCCTCCTTTCAGCTAGAACTGTAAACAGGACACGTGTAGTTTTTCTAAGCTGAGCTGGGATGAGTGCGGCTGCAGCTGGTAATCAAACTGAGTACCGGTGAACATCTGATTGTCTAAAAAGTACTGAAAGGTCTGCTTCGCTCCCAGTTGCAGGCAGCAATGCTGACCCGCAGGAGCGTTGCAGCGTGTCTTCTGGGGTCTGGTGTGAATTAAGAGCTATCAGATGGACAGAAACCCCGCTCTGGGTTTTGGCTCTGACACTAAAACCAATGGTGCAGGTGAGGAGCAGATCAATTTGCCCAGAACTTTCCAGTTCACTGGGTAAAGTCTGGAGGTCCCCATTTCAGTGTAAAATGTTCAACTGCTAAAACATAAAGCCTCGTATGAAGTGCAGACATCTAATTGGCAAGCTGCAGTAACATGCTGGCCAGGTCAGAGATTTATACTAGCCTGCACCATGATTAGGTCACTGGCAACCTGTGGAAACAAAGCAGGTTGTACTACAAAGCAAAGGAATTGCTTTCCAGGTCCTGAGGAGAGGGTGAAGTTTGCCAAAACATTCAGAAATCTCAGAAACAGCCAAGCGGAGACTGACATAAGTTCTTTATCTGAGACGTTTCAGCTTATCTGCCAAGTTCTTAGCTCCTGAAACAAAGAAACGCTGTCTTTGTTCATGCAGAGCAAGGCATCTACAGCCAAAAGCTAAAGGTGTCTTTGCCCTGTCAAGCTGCTTGGGTCTGTGTGGCTGCCAGGTCCTTCCCAAGGCCACGCTCCCGGAGAGGCTCAGAGCCGGGACGAGCCTCGGCGAAGGGAAGGGGCCGCAGGCAGGCGGTGGTACCGGGGGTGATGGAGGGGCTGGAGGTGTTATCCACACCGCTCCCCAGGTGCGCTTAGAGAAAAGGCCAATTCTGCTTGAGGGAGCCGAGAACAGGAGTGGGAGTTGAGAGCATGAATCCAAGGGAACCCAAAGAGGGACAAAAGTGTCGAGGAAGGCAGAGACACGTCGGTGTTCTGCAAAGGGTAGAGCAGGCAGCCATCCACGGAGAAGGGCTTGTGAGGCCATATGACTTGCGCGAGAGCTAAATAGGAGTTGTGATGCCACATTTTGAAAGCATGCCAGGCTTACGTTTGGTCAATATATTAAACTAAGCAGACCTGCGCTGACTGGTTACTTAATATAGAGGCTGATTTTTGCAAGCCATTGGTCAAGCCCGTGTTAGCTGTAAAGACATGCATGTGCATTGAGGAAAACTAGTTTTGGGGCTAGAGGACGACAGCACCGGTTCTCTTCATGGCTGAGTGGCACCATTCCAGGGTCAAATGGAGACACTCAAGGGAAAGGGCTTCAGGGAACCCTTTGGTACGGCATATCTCCTTTATGGTGGTCATCACCGCCCTCACTATTCTGCTTTGCAAAGGATGTTCTGAAATATAGCACTTTACAGTGTCAATAATTTTTTCCCCATTATTTATCACTTTTTCATCATGATTATTATTTAGCACCCTCAGCATACATACTGCTGTATTCCCTTGGAGCAGCTAGCCGTTTCCTTACAGGGACACAATTGGTGTTGGTTAGTGGATTTCTCTATAATTCACATTTGAGATGATTCCCTTCTCTTTGGGAATTTTCTTTCCACTCTGAAACATCTTTGCTGAGCTTCTCCCCATGTGGACAGTCAGTTGAAAATGCATGTTTGCCTTCTCAAGAAGGTTGTTTTTTATTGTTTTTCCTTTTCTGATTGAAGGCATATGCTGATCTCACAAGCTGAGTCCTATATGGAGTGGCATTTTTCAAGCAGACAAAATAATACTGATAAAAATTATGGAATTAGAACTCTGAATTATGAATCAAATTCTATTTAACGGATGTTCTTGGATGAGCCATACTATATAAAACAACAGTGGATTAAGCTCAAGAGCCAGACAAATGTTATTTAAAATCTTATGTTACGTTTAAGAATAATAAAGGAAAACATAAATAAAATAAGTTGACTGGGGCCCTGATCCTCAGAGCAATTGTTTCTTATCAACATTAGAGTATCTAAGAATTTCAGAGCTGGAAAGAACTGATCCTCCTTTCTATAAAGTCCTCAACAAAACCAGTTCAACCAGGCAAATACAAGAGCTGCACTGGGCACATGACTCAATACGTAAATATCAGCTGGGCAATGCTGAAGACTTGCACTAATACTTATGTACAAAAAGCTTCAATGTTAACAGAGCAGGAAGCAAAAATGAAACTTTTCCATCCTAAGGCCTTTAACTTTGAACAGGCAAATGTACCCTTGACATCACGAAAACAATGGAACATGCTTTTTGAGGTCATTGCGTCCTACACAGCTCCCCTATGGGATGCACTCAGTGTTGCTGAGCAGGAGTGTAGCTTTAGAAATGAGATGCTTGTAGTCCCTGAAGAGGTTTGAGATGACTACAAGGCTTCCTTCTGCCATCAGAAAAAAAGGATGTCTCTGGCGTAAAACCATGGTATGGTGGCAAACTCACGGCACCGATTAAAAAGAAAAAATATAATAAGTAGTAATTGTAAGAGGAGAAAATAGACAGAAGTCAATATATTTTTATTACATTCTTATACCATCAGACACAGATAACTTCTGTCCAGAAATTCTAAAGCTGAGGCTATCTTTGGCCTCCTGATACTAATTTTAAATAAGTCTCTGAAAACTGAGGACACTTCAGAAAATTTAAGTATGCTAATGTTCTGCCAATATTTAACAGAAGCACTACACTGTGGTCAGATGAAAATTACTTGATCTGAATTAGGTCTTGGATAAAATAACAGACAAATTGATACAGATATGAAATGAAGGTTAAAAAAATGGGGCTATAAATTATGACAGTGTAATGCATGAATAATTATTGTTAAACAAAAGTTATATAAATCTTTGATGAGGTTTCTAATGACTAATGCAAAAGAGCTGCGTAATGCAGTGTATTTAGCCTTTGTAAATCAATTTTCTTACTATGGCATGGTATTTGAAATTAGCACTGCAGAGTAGCAGCACATTTTAAATAGATTAAGGATTGTGTGTGAGATGAATCCCAGAAAACACAATGAAAAAGTAATTGTCACCGGAGAATCATTATCAAACGACTTATTTCAAAGGGTGCTCTCCAGTGAGCCATTGTTGAGCTGGCAATCTTCAATGTATCCATAACATGGAGGGGGAAAAATAAAATAGATGAAATTTGCTGGTGGAGCAAAACTGGCAGTTATATACAAAAATGAGGACACGGCAGCTGGAAAAGGGGTCACAGTGGACTTACAGCTGATGATTGGCTTGCAACATGAAACTGGGACACAGCTGAGGAGACCTAGAAGAGTAGCAGAGTGATTTTGTTTTGAAGATGTCAGACATTAAAGTTTCAATGCTGCTGTCAACCAGTCATCAAGAAAAATGAAAAAAATTGGAGATAGAATGTAAAAAAGAACACTAGAAACAACAGAAGAGATGGAGAAATTATTCATATTGCTGTATTTAAACTACTTCAGCTGTTTAGATTATGAAAAAAGAAGATGGGGCTTGGTTGCTCTACTTGAATACCTTCATGTCTGGGGAAAAGCAAGTACTAAATTTTTATTTAATCCGTACAAGAAAAGATAACAAGAATCTGTGGCCATATGTTTTTAACAGCGCATGAGGAAAACTATCAAGGGAAGTGGTGGGTTCTTCATCTCATGAAGCCACCAGGCTGGGGTGCCTTTGTCAGACCTGGGGGTGCATCAAGTGACAGGAGTCGGGGAAAAGGACCTCCTTCACAACAGAGCCATGGGGCTTGAATTACTCACCTCCCAGACTGCCTTGAAATCCAACCTAGCCCTGTGGCTGTGGGGAAGCTGCTTGGCCATATTGCTTCACTCAGATCCCTCCTAGGAGGCAGTTAGTGAACTCTGGATAAACCATAAACCTTAAACCTTAAACAATGATCTCTGACTTGTTCTTTTTTCTTTTGTAAGTACAGTAAAAGTGGTCGATTAGAAACAAGGTTTCAAGCAAGAAGCCTTATGTCTGCTCCCGTGTCCTTGGCTCCCCCCCCCAGCTGTTGGTTTTCATTGACAGCATGCAGTTATATTTGAGAAGACAAGGATCTGGATACTGGTGACGTTTGTGAACGATAATGGGGAAGTGTCCAGCACAGTAGATAAGACAGACAATGGAGTTGCGAGCTATACCTGCATAATTTTTAACCTTTTTGTCATTCAAGAGAAGTTACAAGGCCGCTGGCATCTTCTGCAACTCTGCAAAAGACCAGCAAAAACCCCAGAGGTCCTTCCCTGCTCCCATCCACCATTCCTGTCTAGGCTGGTGGGTCTGAAAAGGCTGATTTAGGTATAGAGGTGGTCATTTCTTAAAATGACAGAGTGGTAGGAGTCAGTTAGAAGCTCAGAGACATCCAAGAAGTTCGCTTGAATCAAGTAGAGGCCTAGCTAGTGTTTAAAACCCAGGAGATGCCCTTGGGATGGGTATTTTGCAGGTGGCAGTCAATTACCTCATAAGTCATGACTAGACCCCATTTATTATTAATGGTAAATCAAGCAGAAGAGGATTTTTTGAGTGTTGGGTAATTGCTGAATCAATGCTATGCAGTTTCTCTTAAACAGAGATGCCAAAGTTGTGCCTGACAACTCATTCAGGCTCGTGCGGAAATTGTAGGTCTGGGGTTTTCACCTGGACAAGCCATGTTAATTGGATTTGGGAGGTGATGCTGGAGGAAACAATGCTAATAGCAGTCCGTTCTCATCCCTGAGGTTGTGGTTACGTGGAAGGTTGAAGTCAGAAGAAAGGGATGCAGAACCTCAGGGGAAGTTAGGAAGGATACATATTTGGGGTGGGCAGTGTTTCAAGCCCTTCAGAGGAGGTGGTGCACAGATTTGAAGGTGAGAGTGTGGAGAGCCTGGCAGGCTGCAGACTTGCTGTGAAGCCTTAGGCCTGGATTAGTTTTGTCCTAGTGCAAAGCACGCTTGAATATTCAAGTGCGTGTTTTGGAGCTACTGAGAAACATATTCCTCTTGTGTCAATGAAATTCAGTTTCCAAACTGGGTGTTGCAATCCACGATGTCATGGGTACAGTATATGCTGATAGCAAATCTGCTTTGGGGTCCTCTGTTGAGCAGTGTCCTTCACAGGAGGATGGTAAGTTCTTAATAGGCCTCGTACTGGGATTTAACTGGGTTACTGTGGGATACTAGACCTGTGCTCATGGTGTCTGCTCTTTTTTTCTAGCACAGGTGAGACACTAATGCCATCTGCTTTATTCTTTTCTTATATTGGGTATCCGAAAAGTAAATTTCATTTTTACAGCTTTCTTGATAACAGAAGAAGATCAGAGTTTTTAAAGCCACTTACAATATATTCTCATTAAGTGCTATTGTTTTAAAAGCTTTTCTTAGTGTTAGCTGGCACTTTTTCTCCAGTTGTAATCATTTTACAGGCACTTCATGGGTTTTTGTCTCTGTGCAACGTGCCCACAGGGACATTTTTTGGTCAGAACTGGGAATAAACACTGAGAACCAGACTGTATTTGCCACCTCCTAATGATAGGGTTATTTTAAGGAATTGTTAAATAGTAGGTACATGCTGCTGGTTTTAGTTATTGCTGTGAAAAATGAAACTTATCCTTGAGGAATCTGTTCTGTTACTCAGAATTATGCTAGTGAAGACACGATCTACCCCCTTTTGGCCGAGAATCTACTCATTCTCTACAAAATGATCTCTCTCTGAGAAGTGGATCAATAACCAGATCTCAGCAGGGCTTTACTTCTGTCCTGTGAATGACATATAGCAGAGAGCATGTGGGTGGTCTGCCAGAGCCCATGCACCAACGTCAGGGAATGCTGCACATCGTGCGGGTTTCCATGCAAAAATAAATAGGCTTATTTTGAAATACGGATCATTTTCCTGTCAATAAGCACGCATGCACCGTTGTGATGCAGTATGCTGTACCTGCAATTCAGAGCGTTTTCTTGAAGAAAGGAACAGTTCAAGACTAGCCCTCTGTTCCTCAGATGGAAAAAAAACCAACCCCGCAACCAAAAAACCCAACTACTGCAATCTGCAACACATTTTGGGGGCAATACTGAACTCTGTTCTCCCCAACCACCCGAATTTCTGCTCTCCTTTCAACATGCTGAGAAAGTTGTCCAGGAGCACTGTGTTAGGTAATGTTGGTTTTAGACAGGATAAAAAAATGAGGGAGCATTGTCGTATCAAGAAGGGAGCAAAGCCCATGCAGAAGAGGAAGAGTTAATTTCTGCCCAGAGCAAAGGTACTGAAATTAAAGTTTGCAAGTTCATTTACTTACTATAATTTCACAACAAATAATGAAGCCAGAGGTAATGCCATTTTGCCAATGATTCTCACTGAACTATGGCTCATTAGTTATTTTATGTTGCTTAGCAGGGTCTGTTTACATCTACAGAAA
This sequence comes from Pandion haliaetus, assembly GCA_013401275.1. Classification (NCBI taxonomy): domain Eukaryota; kingdom Metazoa; phylum Chordata; class Aves; order Accipitriformes; family Pandionidae; genus Pandion; species Pandion haliaetus. Next base: position 23,179 of record VYZV01044238.1, read on the forward strand.
TTCAGCTAATTCAATGAGTCCCTTCTCTCTGCACAGACATCCCAGTATTCCTGCCCATGGCCTGTGGGTTTGCCATCCATGTGCTGTACACAGAGCTGAGCACATATGCTTATTTTGATGAGGAAAACCAAAACTGTCGAGATCCGTTCCAGCTACATTGGCACTCATCTGGGCTATTTTAGACCAGGCAAGAAAATATTTCACCATGATTCACCCTACCTTTTCGATGTTTTTATGAGCCCAGAGATCAGAATCATGTAACTCGGGTCCAGGCCTCTTAGAAATGCCACATTTGAGGAATACAGTTGAAATCTCTTTTTGTCCAAACCTTGGCTCTTTCAAGCACTCTATTTTGACACATATTAAAATGACCTTTCCCAAAGGTCTTCTTACACGTGTCATTCCTGAGGTGCTTCGCTGACACCGATCCTGAGCACATAGTGTGCCCTTGTGTTGGACAACAGCCGGTGGAGCCCAGCGGCACAGCGCTTCGACGGCGCAGCGCTTCGACGATGGGGGACCGTGGGAACCACTTGCGGGATGCTTTGAAGAGGCAGCGGGAGACCACGGGGGGGGCTGACAAGCAGATTGGAGTTGTTCACAAGCAGATCAGTGCTTCCAGTCTGATGTGGACCAGGGTGCCATGGGATTAGGATTACACCCACCTGTTTGCTCTTCTGTGTAATGAGCTGGTGAGGTCCCAGGGAGCCTTCCTTAGCTGGTTCACAAGTTAATTACCAGCACAGATAAATGCGTGGGTTACATGTTTGTTTGATTTTTTTCTACCTTGAGGTCTTTATTAATGCTGATGGTAGGAACTAGCCATGGTATTTCATCACGTTCCGTGTATCTGCAGCTAAGTGGTGCATTTACAAAAGTAGACAGGTAAATAGAAACATCCAAGCTGATGTTTTCCTCGTACTTTATGGCTTTCGGGAAATTTTGGGTTTGATTTAAGGACATTTACTTGTACTCCCCAAATGGTTTTCCAGTGTGATTGCTTTCAGATGCAATAACTTTCTCCTTAATAGAAGAATGAACCACTGAGACAAAAGCCATCCCAGGATTTAGTCTTACCCAAACCAGCGGTTGGTATTATTTCCAGTGTAGAGTTCAAAGTACACAAATCACCAGCTTAAAACTATAGCTTGAAACTCCATTCCAGGCACACTAAATATTAGGTTCACTTTACTGAAGACATATTTCCTCAGCAGTACAGTCTTGACTCAGTCTCCCATTTCCATGAAACTCTTTGTTTAAATCCTTCCCCAGTGAATTTTGTAGGCAAGGAACCAAGTAAGTAAGTGAATGAATTGTTGGCAAAGTTTTGAGTGCACTGAATGGTAAATGACTTTAAGATCTCAACTTTATACCCATTTTCAGATCTTTACATGATTTTTATGTAAACTGGAAGGATATTTAAGAATTCCTCCTCTCCCCCCATCCTCTCTGTGTACATGCGCACAGAGATAGATGCATTTCCAGGATTTCAAGTCAATATTTCAGCCAGTGAAAGCTCAGGGAGGCCCAGCTCATCACCTTAGAAAAAATACCATGATGTGCCATTGGACTAACATTTAATATGTGCAAATTCTTTTCACGAACCCACAGTTTCGTTTCACCTGAAACCTTGAGGATCCCCATACATGGCTTCCTCAGGTTTCAAGGATGCTGAAAACGCAGCTGTTAATAAGACAAACTAGACCCTGCTCAGCAAAAGGGCTTGCTTTCTTGGCACCAGAACACCCATCTCTCTCTCACCTTGCAGGTATTTGAATCACTGCAGATTGGCCTTCTCACCTAGACTGAAATAACAAATTGGAAACCAAGCTGGAACAATACATTTTTTTCCCCTTTCCGTCCTCTTAAGTTCCTGCACATACCGAAATGAACCAAAGGGACGAAGCACAAATAAGCAATTGGGAATTGAATTAATTGACATCCTGAGGTAAATGACAAATCTTTAAAAATAAATCCAGCCACTCCATTGAACAGGAATGAATAACATGATTTAACGCAACTAACACCCCAACAATAACAGCAGCATCTTTCATAGATCCTAGGCAAGGGAAGTTCAAGCCAGCAAAATACTTTCCAGTTTATAAAAGTTTTAAAAACTGCCAGGGGATATGTCCTGGCCTTCCCAGCAATGGAGCAAGAGTGAGCTCCAGCAAATCACATGGAAAAAGCATAAGGGGAGCAGATTTTCCAGGCACTAATTCAGTGCAAAGGGGTCTCCCTTCCAATATTACAGAGCACTGATGTGTTAGTGGTCTGCTTTCTCACATCACTGAGCCCTGTTGGATGGATTGCAGGGGGTCTCTTTCCAAATACCATTAAGTCCAAAGAAAAGGAAAGTTCTCTCTTCTCTAGTATCAATCAATTGAGTATTAACGAATGGATATGTAGAAGGTCACAGGTTTTGCTGGAGATTTTTTGCTGCAGGAGAACATGGGAATATTTGCTATAAGCACTTTTGCACGTAGCCCTTGTGGAAAAAAATACGATAGATTTTAATAGAGTGATAGCCTTCCTACAGAATTTAAAAATCAATTTATAGAATTGTATAGGAGTGATACAAATGTTGGATAAAGTAATTTCTATTGAACCATTTGGGCTTCACTCTTATTACATTCCAAAGGATTTTTCCATAAGTGAATAAAGCTGAGTAGAGTGTACTGGATGCTTCTGCAGTTTACCTACTGAAATAACTCTGAATGAGCTTTTCAAATATAGAGACAGTCTTTAAAAGGTTGCAGTTACTACAATGTGCCTTCACTTTTATATATTCCCATGAGGCTGGCGTGTATGTGCTGGTATAGCCTTCTCGTAGTACATTTTCATGATCTATTCCTTCAGCTGAAAAAGGCAAACAAATCAGCAAATCAAAGAAAAAAAAATCTATGCTGCTTCTGGTTTCTCTCCTCCTTTCTTTTTCCTCTGACTTTGTTCAACTCCTTTCTATTTTGTCTCCCTTTATATTTGGGAAAGATTTGTATAGCGGACCTCCTGGAAAGAAAACTTACCCGTTATTGAGAGCTCTTACCCAATACCGTGAGAGCCATCCCTCCCCAGTATACAGGAAAAGGAGTAGGAAGTCCTCAGTGAAGTGATGTATTATTCAGACCTCTATTTATTGACAACAGCCCAGCAATTTTCTTAGTTTGCAAACTAGCAAACAGAACAATTTCACCCATTTATGATATTGTGAGATCCACTGGGCAGTCTCTGGAAGAGTCCTCAGTCGTTCACCTTGGCCCTTTGGTGCCTTTGGCCGTAACCTCATCAACCCTCCACGTGTGTTCTGTCTTCAGCGATTGATCAGAGCATATTTAGAGATCAGGGCATATGTTGACTTGCTTTGATCGCCTGTGTTTACATTTCCAGAAAACTTTTTAGAATCATACAATCATAGAATCATTTAGGTTGGAAAAGACCTTTAAGATCATCGAGTCCAATCATCAACCATGCCCACTAAACAGAAATTATATAAACATAACAGGCTCCCAAGATTCAGCAACTAGCAGTTTCTTTTTTTTTTTTTTCCTTCCTGCCTCTGTGGGAGAAGGAATCCCTTAGCCCTGTTCTACCTGCTCTGTTGTTGGTGAGGCAGGTCTCTGAAGCTTAACTTCACCACCAGCCTCTTCTAGTCTGGTATCACTCATTGGAGGAGAGAGGTGGTTAGTGCTTTTAGCTCTCTTTTGGGGACAACAGAGGTGACATGATCAGCTTGTGTAGAATGTCACAAGATTACTTCCTACATGCAATGCTATTTAGGCTTAAGAAAAACCACTGCAAACACATATACAGCCCTGATGGTGTGTCATTGTCGTTTTCTTGGACTTCATGCTCACTCTACAGCAAACCTTCTGCTATTTTCCTCCAGCCTGCTCAAAGGCAGTGTGCTGGGACTCCAGGCATAGCCCAGGGAATATTTAACATTCCCCTGTCCTCAAATAAATGTTGAGCACCTGATTATAATGGTGGCTCTCAAAATCATCTTGTGAGTTTTTTGGACAGAGATAGATGGCTAAGACCCAGTGAAATGAACTGTTCTGGGAAGATGTCTAGCACTCTCCATTGCCTATGGAAGATACATAGTTAACTAACTTAGACTGGATGTCTGTGGTTTTGAGACCCAAAGCTAGGTGTGATGAACCCAACCCTATGTGGAGACAGATGCGCTGGACATTGCCACCAATTCTGGAGGATTCCTCAGGAGGAACTCTCTATATGTCATGGTTTAACCCCAGCCAGCAACTAAGCACCACGCAGATGCTCGCTCTCTTCTCCCCCACCCAGTGGGATGGGGGAGAGAATAGGGAGGAAAAAGGTCAAACCGGTGGGTTGAGATAAGAACAGTTTAATAGGACAGAAAGGAAGAAACTAATAATGATAATAATCATGATAATAAAATGACAACAATAGTAAAGGGATTGGAATATACAAAACAAGTGATGCACAGTGCGATTGCTTGTCACCTGCTGACCCATGCCCCGTTAGTTCCCGGGCAGCAGTCCTGCCCCCAGGCCAACTCCCCCCAATTTCTATACTGGGCATGACCCCCCGTGGAATGGAATACCCCTTTGGCCAGTTGGGGTCGGCTGTCCTGGCTGTGTCCCCTCCCAACTCCTTGTGCCCCTCCAGCCTTCTTGCTGGCTGGGCATGGGAAGCTGAAAACTCCTTGACTTTAGACTAAACCCTACTGAGCAACCACTGAAAACATCAGTGCGTTATCAACATTCTTCTCATCCTGAACCCAAAACATAACACTGTACCAGCTACTAGAAAGAAAATTAACTCTATCCCAGCCGAAACCAGGACACTATAGAAAAGTATTACTTTTTCTCAGCATCTAAGAAAGTATTCTTCTCATAAACATTATGTTCTAAAGCTGAGCACTCCTTCATTCACTTTGAATGGGCTCTATAGCAAGGAGTAACCCAAATGTCTAGTTCAAACTTTCCTATCTGACTTAGCAGGGTAGATAACTGAGTTAACATTTTTATTCTCTCCCATTGTTCTTGCATTTCCTTCTTGACCTATCAGCTACTCAGACACTTATAACAAACCCTTCTGTTTACTACTGTGTTTTAGATAACACTTTTCTAACTCTAGGCTTCCAGCTGTCCAGCTCTAATCCAACAACCACCTGCTGAGCACTACTGTGGTCAAATGTGTTTATTTTCCAGACCATGAACAAGCTACAATATATTTCTCAGTTCAGAACCTGTGGATGTTTACATCTTAACCCTTCTCTGGTCACAGAGCCCTCCCTACATCTGTTTTCTTTGATTTTTAAGATCTGGAAGAAGAAAGGCGAACTTCAGTTCTGGTAGGGTTGGGGTACAGACCCTCTTCCCCCCCCCAACCTCAAATCTCCTCTTTACAGACCAGAATGAAATCTGTCAGTACAATGTCAAAAGAAAGAATCTTCTTGTTGTCTGTGACCTGTGGCTAAGGAGAAGTTAGGAAGGAGCTATCTTTCCCTTTGCACTAAAAATGTAATTGTCATCTTGTTTGTTTGGTGGTTTGTTTTTTTTTTTTCAATATTTGTGAAATATCCAGACTTTGGCGTATTTCTCTTCCTACCTCTGTCTCCCTGAGAAATCTTGTGCACCAGGAATGTCCAGCTGCAACTTCTGCAAGGAGAATCCTAGAGGGGCATGTTTGTGCTCTTCCTTGAAGAGTGAGGCAATATCGCTGTTGCTGTTGGCTGATCCTTCAGAGCACACGACCACAGGTTCTGGGATGAAAGGCATCCTGGACATCCACCGCACACTCAAAATCAAAAAGACTTCATAAGATTAGCAAGACACAAAGCAGATGCAGCTAAAGGAAGGCAGAAGCCATGGATTGTTTTCAGTTCAATGTGGGATGCAATTTCTTTTGTTTGTTCATCTTTGGTAAAAGTGCAAATGGAAGTTTGTGTTTTCCAGGAAAAGAGAAAAGCTGGAAGTTTCTGCCTCTTGAAACTCTTCTACCTTGGGCGATGTGAGAGCACCTGGTGTGGACAGCTTCTGGGGAATGTGCCAAAGCCTCTGAGATCTGCAGAAGGTGCTTTCTCTGCTACATACTGCTGAACAGGTTGGGGCAGTCTGAAGAGGACTGTGTTGTTCGTATTTGCCTTCTTAGTTAAATTGGGATCAATGTTTTCAATCCATATTCTGAGACTGTTCTGCAACTAAAGAAAGCATTTGAAGACCTAGAAGCTGCACAGAAGTTTAGTGTCTTCTGTCAACTGCAGTGATATAGTGGTGCCTTTTTGCTAATCATCCAAATGCTCCATATTAAAAAACATTACATTTTTTATCTTTATTGTTTTGCATTTCCAAAATGGGCAGAGCCTGGATTTCTTTTGTACTGCTTAATTCCATCCTAATAACATATTTACAACTAGAGTTTACTGGAAAATGAATTAAAAATATTTTTGTCTTTAGAAATAGGAGAAGTATTTTCTGAAACAAAAAGTTGAAAAGAATTCAAACCAGTCATAAACCCGTCAAGAAAGTTTGTGCAAAATGGTCAATTTTTATTTGCGTATTACTTGGAGTGAAAAGTTCCTATTGTTTCCCATTGAAACCTGATTTTTACAGCTCCAGCTGCAAATACCTCCACTGTAGCGTAGGTAATTTGACGTGATCATAGAATGGTCGGTGCTGGATGATAGCCTGGTGGGGCAAGGCTCCATGATTTGGAAGGTACAAAGTTGAATGCTCAGCTGACCTTTGTTTGAACCATCCAAACTACTACAGTTTGCACAAATGGGTCAGAAATCTTGTGAGAAGACCGTTTCAGGAGAGATTTATGATGGTTCTTTTTTCCAGTCAGTGTGGGGGGAAAACCCATCTGAAAGTTGGTCAGAAGTCCAGGTGGGTGGCTCTTGATGAACCCCAAATAATCAACCATGTGGTACACTGTTTCTCCTTTGCAGCAAGTAGAAGTCCCAGGTTTATATCTGCTTTTATTTCATGCAGGAAAAAATTATTGCCTGCCAATTAGATTAGACCTTGGGGGACTGCTCCTGCAGTTTTGAAACCACATCAAGTGCCAGTGCTGACCCATGCTCTCATTGCATACATGTGTGACAAGAAGTTTTCTACTCTTCTTTTTGCTGTAGAGACAGCAAGAAAAATGGAAACGGATCATTCGGCTGGCATGTCTGGCCCTGAGACTCTTGCTAGAAAGCAAGAGTTATTCCAGTCCAGATTTTGCAGCTTAGGGTCTGTAAGAACTCTGACTATGTGCCATCCCTATTCTCTCTTCTCCTCAGGAGAGGGATGCCTGACAGATCAGTGGCTCTGCATAAGCTGTAATAAAAATAAATGCAATAGGTCTGGGGTGATGATAACTTTCCTCCACCAGGAAATGCTCCGTGGAAGTGGAAATAGAGCTGAACGCAAGGAACGAACATCCCTCCAGTCAGGAGTTGCATCTGAATTTGGGAATTATTTATAGGGGGCTGATGGATGTGTGTGTCCTTGTGGTATGATTTCTGCCCCTGAAGATGTTTTTTTGGAGATTCAGAGTGGGAAGTGAAAGAGTATGTTGTAAGTGCAGCAGATGCTGCTGCTCCAGCTCAAGGAGAGTTGACACAAACGAAGAAGCGTAAAGAAATCATGAGGACACTGAACAGTGCTGCTACTTGTTGACAGGCTGCGTTACCTGCTGTACAGAAATACAGCGAACACCCTCCACTCTCCACACTGGCTCAAGGAATTAAGTTTACAGAATCGCAAGAGCCACAGACACCTCAGCCACGTGATGCTCGCAATGAAGGTGTGAAATGCATGCAATTGCTCTTGTGGCTCCAACCTCACGTCATGAAGGAGCACTGATCCCAAAAGTGGGAGGTGGCATCTATTTTAGATTGGGGAATGGATATATTCAAGAGTGTCACCTCCTACCTTAACTAGGCACTGGGGCTGTGAACGAATGGAGTTATGGAGTTCCGTTCCTGTCGTGGTTTAACCCCAGGCGGCAACTAAGTCCCACACAGTTGCTCACTCATTCCCCCCCTGGCGGGATGAGGAGGGAAACAGAAGGGTAAAAGTGAGGAAACTCGTGGGTTGAGATAAAGACAGTTTAATAGGTAAAGCAAAAGCCGTGTGCACAAGCAAAGCAAACCAAGGAATTCATTCCCCACTCCCCATGGGCAGGCAGGTGTCCAGCCATCTCCAGGAAAGCAGGGCTCCATCACGCCCAACGGTGACTTGGGAAGACAAATGCCATCACTCCGAACGTCACCCCCTTCCTTCTTCTTCCCCCAGCATTATATGCCGAGCATGATGTCTTATGGCCTGGAATATCCCTTGGGTCACTTGGGGTCAGCTGTCCCGGCTGTGTCCCCTCCCAACCCCTTGTGCCCCACCAGCCTACTCACTGGTGGGGTGGGGTGAAGAGCAGAAGAGCCCTTGACTGTGCCAGCCCTGCTCAGCGGTAACGACAACATCCCTGGGTTATCCAACACTGTTTCCAGCACAAATCCACACCACAGCCCCATATCAGCTACTGTGAAAAAAATTAACCCTCTCCCAGCCGAAACCAGCACAGTTCCCAAGGCTGGACAGAGAGCTGAGTCTTGTCCCGGTTGGCTTCGCATCAGAGCATCTGGGAAATACATTTTTTTTTTTGTTTTCTGCAGGAAACCCACTGCCCAGGTGCGAGTTCCAGCACGTGAGAAGACAGAAACGAACAGAGAGCTTTGCCGTGAGCCCTGTAGGAGGCACGGGCACTGCCAGGCACACTCTGCTGTTGACGGCAGCATTTACACAAAATGGGGCTGGCTGTGTTTTTGGAGAGGGGCTAACCAGGGAAGCATTTTGTTGGCCTCATGCAGTGTAAGCACCGTAATGAGACTACGTGCTGCTTATTTTTTTCAGAGCAGAAATGGAGAAAGCAGCTCTATTGGCTTCTTTTTAGCCTCTTCCAACATTAAGGCATGTCAGGCACACGGTTCAGACCAGGCTTGGTCAGTGGCTAAGACCAGTGAGAAAAATTTCAATAAGCAAGGTTTTTAATCAGGAAAGACAGACTCTTTCACAAAAATTGCTGTGATATCTTTTTAGCCACTGTAACCTCATACTGTCCATTTCCAATTAAAAAAAAGGCTGATCACTAAGCAAATAACTTATGTCCATGTGCATTTTGTAGCATAAAGTAATTTACAGCCCAAGACGTGGTGTCAGATCTGTTAAAAACTTGTTCAGAGTACGTTCTCCACTGCTTATCTCTCTGCTTGTCTGTCAGCCTTTAGTTTTTCACCTACAAATGCACACATACCCATGTCCCCCACACATGTTTCCAGCATGCACTTTCATGCCTAAATTTTGAACTGCAGGCAGATTGCAATGTGAAATGGTTTTAGTCTCTTTGTTATTAAACCCCACAAGTATAGCTATTGTAGAAAATCAATACTATTTAAGCATTTAATAAAGAATGGTATTTCTAGTCTCTCTCAGTGAGACCCAGAAATTGGAAGTAAAGAGAGAGGTTCAGCTGATCTTTGTGATCAAGTCCTTTTCAGCAAGTTGTGGTGAAGGAATGATGATCCATGAGCTACAGTTTGGGAACTAGGTGCTCTCCGTCCCAGCAGCCGTAAGGATCTGACACGTGCAAAGCCTAAGTCCAAGGATGACAGACTTCCACTACCCAGCCTTGCCTTTCCTGGTACCCTTTGGGGACGCTAATCAATCAGCTAAAAGATGGGGATAGGAGGCATCTGCAAATTTCATGCTATCTTGAAGAGGACATTTTATTTTTTTGTAAAAATAATCTGCAGAAACAATAAAATATCCATCATTTGTTTTGTGTTTACTTCTGTGTCTGAGGCCTCTCATTTCTATTTACCAAATATCCGGATCAATGAAACAAGTGATTTAGGGGAAGCAAAAAGTCATATAAATAGAAGCAGAACACAGCAGAACAGCCATGCTGAGATAATGAACTTGACAGGAGGGAGGCAGCAGTGGGGATTATGGGACACTGGTGCATTCCCTGTGAACCAGATCCAATTCCTGTTATTTTGTACCATTTAGGAACATGTACGGGAATTGTTTATGGTCAATGGAATGAAGCAGAAGGGAAGACAGAGAGCGATCTCCTTTGGCTGGCCTTTCCCAGGGAGCCTGATACACTTATGACTCAGAGAAACAAACACATTGAACTCCTCAGCCCAGTCCTTGTTTTGAAGGTTGTGTAACCAACCAGCCACTCCGGTCAATTGGACACATTTATTTGCTTTATTTGCTTATATTTCAGTTAATATCCGAATGATTCTGTGCTGCATTTTGGCGTCTGTTTGGACCTCTTTGTTTTTCTTTCTTTCTTATATTTTTAATCTTAGAAGTTCTGAAAATCGGTTGAGCTGAGGAAATTCCCACGAGGCACTACCTGGCACTGCAGAAGGCTTAAAGGAGGGATCAAGATGCCAAGTCCATAAAGGCCAGTGTGGAAAGTAAATGAGGAAGAAGGTGCAGAGGGCAGCTTTTGCTGTATAGGCTTGGGGGCAGATTTTTTTATTTCAGGACATGCAGGAAGAAATGGCAATTTGGGATGGGGAAAACAGACCCACCGTAGAAATCCTGCTAGAGCTCGACATCCGATAGCTGTCTTCCTGCACGTGGCCACGCTGTGCCCTGGCCCTTGGGGTGAATAAAACAAATCCTGCCTCAGAAGAACGGGAAACGGAGTCTCAGGCAATCCACTCTGCCGCTAAAAGGTAGAAATGAGTTTCCTTTGCTTCTCCTGACGTCTGTAACGTTTTGCAGCTTGCTTGAGAGATCCCGCTCCTTCAAATGAGGTGTGGCCAGAAATGAAGGAGACATTACTTGCTGATGTCCAACACTTTTATTTTCATTTTTCCTTCATGCTCACTGCAGAGACAGATCTAGCCTTGTCTCTGACAAGTAAATGAGGGAGGGGTCCTCCAGGGAGGATGAGGAGGCTTATAGGTGGAGTAGGAGGCGCCATCCTTTTTCCCTTCTTTTGGTTCTGAGGTACCAGCTGGGTCAGAGCAGCTCCTGCTCCTCTCCTGGGGCCACCTACCCGTTTAAAGCAGCCTGTGCGACACGTGAGCACGGTCTGCGAGCTCCTGGGCTGACCTGGGGCTTCTGCTGAGCCCCCTGCCCCGTCTGAGCCCCACGGGAGCAGTCCCTCGGAGGCTTTGCGTGTCTCCCCCCAGGCGCTCGGTGCCTGGCTGGGCTGCGAAGGCTCCCGAGGACACGGGCTATCTCTCAGCATGAAGCTCAGCAGAGATTCCAGCGAGGTAATGCGGTGAGACAAACAATAATATGACTCATAGTAAATAGCCATAACTTCAATTTGTAAAATGAGTTTACCATTCCCCCCACCCCCCC
>VYZV01044238.1:34598-79327 GCA_013401275.1 Pandion haliaetus
CCCACCCCCCGCCTCGCATTCTCTGCTAACGTAATGAATGCACTCATTGTCACTGCCTTTTGGGGTTTTTCAGTGCATTCTGGCACCAAAGCACTCTGAGTCATAAGCAGAAACAGATTAATATTAATAGCAAATGTCTACGATTAAGCTATGAACATTACCCATCTCTAACAGATAGACTCGCAAGATGTGCACAAGTTGGAATTAATCCAAAACTGCTACCGATACTCTGGATTTAGCCTGACTCCTATCTCCTTCCAGGAGCACAATAAAACTATAACGTTCCTATTATAAACTTGATCTATAGCTGGTGTTAAAGACTTTCACACTCTGGGAAGAAGGAAAGGAAAACAACCCTGAATCTCACAGCGAAAGTTCTTTGGCTTAAAGCTTATTTTTTACTTAAGTGATGAACCGTCACTGGGTATATTTAATTAGCAGATATTAATAATACCCCATATACCCTAACAGGCCAATCAGCTGCTGCATAACATCGCAAAAGTTTTGTTTAAAACTCTTAGGTACTCATACAATAATCGCAATTTTTAAGATATTTCAATGTAATATAAAATGTAGTGAAACTGAGACAGGGGAAAAAAAAAACAACCCAATGAATGACATTTATGAAAGTATTTTCTGGAAGGTTAAAATCGTGCTCAAGCCAGTGGTGTGGCAAAGCAAGGCATGCTTTGCCAGAAGCGGCTTTTGGTGGAAGACGCACATAAGAAGGACATTTCTGGAGTTGGTGGGTGGGTCCTGTGCTCACAGGGTGGTAGAGAAGACCAGAATTTCCCATCTCGGGTGTTGTTGCACGTTAAATTTTCCTCTGGTATGAAGACAACGTAAGATGGTCCCTTAGCTCTACTCCATCACAGGAGGTTCAGTCCCGCTCTTGTGCCACAGCTCGCCAGCCCTTCAGGTGTGCTCCTTGAGCTCTCCGTGGGATGTCCCCAGCCAAAAAGAAACTGTTTTGGGAGGAGATGGGGAGGGGGGAGGCTTGGTGAGCTGCAGCCTGGGGACAGGCGTGCGTGATGGATGGGGGAGTGGGGAACGGGAACCTAAGCCAGTTTTGCCATTGCAGGAAACCTTCCTCATCTGCCAGCAGTTGCCAGTACTCGACGTAGCAGAGGAAGCAAAAATGCCGAACAAAACAGGGCAACGGCATGCTGTGACAGCACAGCCACGTCACCCTGGAAACAGTTTCTGCCCCAAGGATCAACCAGTTTGCACCCCGAGCCAACACAGCTGGTTGGCCTTTCAGATGGTCCAAGCCCCCCTTGCCCCGCCATCCTCCCATAGCCATTGCTCTTGGTGTCCAGGGAACTGAGATTTGTTTCTCCCACACTGTTCTTTCCCCTTGCCTTGCCCTCCTTGTCCCCACGTCCTAGGCTCTTGGGTGGCAGGGGAGCCCTAAACGCCTGCAAGGAGCCAGCCTGCTGAGCCATCAGCACACTCCCCCCTCAAGTTCATGGCCAGAGGAGACTAAGCTCTGACCGGGGACTGCTGATGTGTTACACAGAGCAAGAGAATAGTCCCAAATGTGAGATCTTCCTACCTCAGTCAGAAGCTTTGGCTGTTCAGCTGATTTAATTTTGTAGCTGAAAATATTATTAGCGGTAATAAATTTGTCCGCCCTTTTGGAAATGCAGCCAGTGAACCTTTACTCTCCTTTGTAATGGGACGTAAAAGGATGGGGAAGGGCTACAATCCTAAAAAAAAATACTGACCCTGAGAGCTGCAGAAATTACAACGCACCAGTCATGTGAGAAGAATGTTTGCAGTCATCCCTTGCGGGTGTAGCTAGAAACGCCTGTTGAAAGGATTAAAACAGAAATAAACACACACACGCACACAAAGGCTGTATCGGGTCACATTCTGGCCTCATAAAAAATTAATACCAGGCAACCTGCGGTGGCTCCTTTATGCACCATGTCTCTGCACAGGCGAGATCAAGCTTGGTCCTTACCGCGGAAACTCAGAGGAGCTGTGGGGGCCTAAACCTGGGCAGACTTGCACAGCATAGCATGTTGTAAGGAGGTGTGTGGCAAACAGCTCATACCCTTCTGCAGGCTGTCTCGTGATGTTCCCGTCCCAAGTGACATTTGCCAAGCACCCGCTGAGGTGTGGGGTTTTGGCATGTAACGGTGCCAAAAGCTTGGCACCAAGGACCAAGCATGAGGGACTTGGCACTGCTGGAAGCATCTCGGTGCGTTCGTTCAGCTTTCTGCTTTGCTAGAGGAAGATGAGGATGGATGCACAGTGTTCTGGCTTTGCTTTTCTTCTCCGTGCTATTTGTTAGCGCGCAAGGCCCTATGACACATTTGCAGTTTTGCCTAGGATCGCTTGTGACAAGCAATCACGCTTGTGAGGAGGAGAAAAGTGAAGACCCTCCAGAATGATAGTTTTAACATGGTAATAGGAAATATTTAAATACATAGCTAGTATAGAAATTGTCATGCAACTTTACAAGCCAGGAATAAACCTGCACTTAAGAAGCAGAGTGCATAGCAATGGCAGGATCTGTAAAGGAGAAGGCAGTTGCTCCTCTGCATGGCAGGAGGACACAGGCTTTCCTGCACCTCCCTGGGCATACAAGACCATGGGCTACTTGCGGGAGTTCCCTGCAGGCCCATTCAGTCTGCTGGGCTCCAGCACCGTCAGACAAGCCTCTCTGCCCTGTCAGGAAAGGAGCAGCCTCCTCCCCTCCTGCACATCTCCTCAGGTCTTCTTCTCGGGAGAGATGCTGGGTCATGCATCGGCAGCTGTGGAGGAAGAGGAATCACCGCTGAGCCTTGTGGGTGAGCTCTCAAAGCACTCACCGCAGTATGTGCTGGGGCCTCTCTTGGAAGAGGGTGAGCTTCTCAATTTTACACATTGCTCCTGCTTTTAGCCATCTTTTTGTTGTTGGGTCTGGGATTCCATTTTTGCTTTTTTTCCTGAAAGGAGAAAAGGAAGAGAAGTGTGAATTTGCAGACCCAGCATTCAGAGGGCGAAGATGGTTTGTTTCTAATGAAAAGTCTTTTGTTAGGCAAACTGCAGACCTTCTTACCGTACCATTGGTTGGATGCCAATTCCATCTTTCCAGCTTGTTGAGACGCTTTCCACAGACATGGAATTTTCTTAAAACAAGAGGCCAAAGAGACTAAATGTATTGTTCTGACAGAAATGGTAAAAGAAAAAAAAAAAAGAAAACAGAAAAAGAAAAAAAGTGCCTTCCAGGTAAAACATGCTTGGAGAGTTATGCCCGGATCTGTTGAAAGGAAACATTTTCTTCCTAAGAGGTATGATCCATTTCTCATAATTGCGAGAGATGCTTTTTGGTAGACTAGAGTGTTTTTTACTTTGCTGATGGTCAAACCTTTGCGTTGCATAAAGATGGGCTGGATTAAAGCCGAAGACCTGCTGTTGTCAGTGGATGCCTTTTGCATCCGGGGCCCTGATGACCAAGCACCAGCTGCTCTCATAGGCAGAGTTTGGCAGCAAAGGTGCTCTCTGGGGAAGAGTTCTCAGTGCCTCTGGTTATCAGATAACTTGGTGTCCTGACGCTTCTTCTTTTAATAGCGGGGGAGTCCAGGTGCAAAGCACCAGCATTGGCATGCTCTGCTTTCAAAACTGGGGAGCGTTAAAAATGGGTCTAAGAAAATGGGAGTTGCAGTAGTTCTTTCCAGGGGTGGTCTCCCCTCTGATTAACAAATATCTGCACAGCTGAAGGAACTACCAGTATTTCTAAACGAAACGTGGAAGGTGCTGAATTGAAGTGCATCCCAAAGCCACGTGACCCTATGTATTGTCTCAGTCCATGGCCAGCAGCAGATGCTCCAGGGAAAGGCGCAAACAGCCACGTAGAAGGCAGGTGGAGGCGAGTCATCCACAGCAGCTCAAGGCTGGCCAAGACCTAAAGCATTTATGGGTTAACTTTTACCTTTTTTGTGGTGGTAGTTTTAATTAATCCTCGTAACTCAGCTGAATGTCTGATTGGAGAACAGACAAAAATCTGAACTCTGGTAAATTTTTCTGTCACCAGAAAACATACAGAGGTTCTTGGGCAGGAATATCGCTTTCCTGCTCCCAAAGATGTGGGGTGAATCCTGCTCTTTCTTCCCCGGGAGTAGGATTAACTGCTACAGGAAATTCTGGATGCTCACAGCTAGAACAGTCCTGAAAACGTAAATTCACATGGAAGAAACATGTAAATGGTGCTTCCCCAAGAAGGCGTGTTCAAAAAATTATACAAGAGCAGGTCTGGCTGCGTGATAGACCACAGATCTGTGATTACCTCTGCAGCACCAAGCCTGTTAATCCTTCTTCCATGGCCTTGTTCCAGCAGTCCAGCTTGAGACAACCAGTACCTTTAAAGAGTAAAAAAAAAAAAATCCCTTCTCTTTTAATATTTCTTTCCTTCTCGTGAATGTGAAAAGGCCTCCACAAATTACATTAAAGGCAAAATTAAGTTAAAGGCAAACCTGCTGCATTTCAGAGAGCTGCTCTAGGCAAGGCAATTGCTGGTGCATCTCTGAGGAAAGGTAACAAGGATCTGTGTAATGGAGGCTGTTCTGTCAAGGATTCATTCCCCATGCACTGAACTGGGCCTTCAATAGGCTCTGCTGTAGTGACACAACAACATATATGAAACCCATCAAATGATTTTTGAACAAGTGACACTACTGTTCCAGGCTGCCATTGCTCTCTTCTTCTGAGCCTGAAGGTCTCCTCTGCCACTTTTCTCAATTGCCTTGTTTATTTGGATACCTAACGCGGCCTGGGGCCACTTGTAACATCTGGCTTTTGCCCTAACAAAAAAGCTGTTAGTAACTGCAACAAAAACCAATGTGAGGCTTCAACAGGTTGAAAGTGTTGCTTTAAAACACATTTATTTCATTGAGGATTCATTCACGTCATGACGTAAAGTGAACATACTGTTGTGCTGACCAAACTCTGAATTAATTCTAAGTCCTTCTTCTCCGAGGTACAAAGTGCTCCCTTCCAGGCCTAACAAAGCAAAGGATGGCTCCTTCTTATGTAAGGAGACAAGAAAGCTATTGTCATATCTAAAGATGGAATAATAACAATTACTTGTTGCAGTAGGAATGTCAAAGAGCTTGCCTGGTTATGTCCACTTGGCGTAAAACACCTTTGTTTATGCCAGGCTCACAGAAATGACTGAACTCATGTCTTTTGATTGGACATTTTGCACACCAGAATTTTCCTAGGACAACATAAATCATCCAGAAGATAGTAACGTGATGCTAAGAGACAACTCATAACTTAATAAAACTACTGTCTGTCTGGAATTGTTTTCTTTTCAATATAGCCGATGAAATTCTAGCACTGGTAGTGTTTTTGTCTGCTAACCTTGTCTTTCTCAGACTTTTGAGACATTTGACTCCTCGTGTGATCTTACCAAAAAGCTTTTTACTGATATGAGAGTCACGTGCTAAACTCACGCTCTGCCATCAGCTTCTTTGTTTTATTTGAACATCTACATTTCAGAATATGACAAGATGCATGATGAAGATTTGCAGCAGGCTTGTCTCCCCTCTCTCCCTCTCTGCTGGTACAGCACACTTTCCGCCGCAAAGCAAGCCCTTACAGGCGTTTTGCCTTTGCAAAAATGCTACTTTTCTTCTTAGTGCCAAACAATGTTTTCCGGAATCTTTGAATCCATGGGGATTCTTACCCTTGAAGTAGCACTGGAGCCTCACCAGGAACGCACCTCTGCAGCCTTCCAAGGGTGTTTTTACTGGGGGTGCGTCGGGTCCAGTTTCGTCTTTGACAATTTTACCCATAGTATGTTTCAGAGTGGATGTGTGAAGTTGGGGGATATGCTTGGCCTGTGAGAACTAGACCTGTGCTCCTACTAGAGTTAGTAACTGTTAGTCTAGTGCTACTGCCTACTGGGAAGAAACTCCTTTAAGATCTCCCTGGTGTTAAATGACTAATTTTGGGGTGCTCCAAATGAGAGTACAGAACCTGTTAAGGATTATGGGGTATTTATAGACCCATACTATGCAGTTTAAGCTTTGTGACTGGTTACCGCTCCCCCTTTTCTAAACAGCTTCACACTTCTGTAACTCCTCACCGCGTCGTTTCTGTTTGTGGTTAGTCAACCCTGAAGACCATAGCCTGTTCCTGGCAGGAGACAAGTTACTCCTCAGCTGTAGGTTTTGACACTTGATGATTTCTAACTTTGTTTGTGGGCAGTTTGTGGTGGATAAAGGTTTTTACTGCCACCCTCTTGCGATCCTGCTGGCCTCTGAACATAACTTTGATGCTCTTGGAGGCTAAATCAGCAGCCAGCTCACATTTCTTCCTGGTAAATTGGCAAAGCCCTCAGGAAAGACATTACCTGGGCATATTACTAGGCGACCTTGCCTCAGAGATATTTTGGAGTGCTGGCACTATGAACATGAAACCCCCAAACTTGTTCCTAACCAGGGTAAACACTCTCATGCTGGTTACACACTTTGCGAGTAGTTCTGTAGTAGCTGCCTGCTCCTGTGACAGTCAGGGCAATCTCTTTGCAGGGATGAAACCAGCAAAAGTGTGCTTTGGGGTAGGAGGAGTGGGGGTAGGATTTAAAGAAAATGCAAGGAAAGTACCTTTCCCCTGCTGCCATTTTCTCCTAAGTAGAAAAAGATGCGTGGGTAAAGACTATCTATTTTAAATTTTGCAAACATGAATTTTACTCTGAACTTCCCAGGAAAAAGCAGAGGGACACCGATGTTTTTGATACCAAGGAATAAAATGCTTTTTGGTTTCAGAGCTCCAAAGCTGTAACATGTTAATATCTGGGAAGCGTCGTTATTCCAGAGCCTCACAGGGAAAGGAGACCTGCCAGTTCGGCAGAGAAAGAGAGATCGAATACCCCCTCCAGCTTCCTTTCTGCATTATTCCTAGGAACTAAGTGGCCGCTCCTTCCATCCCTGCCTTGTGCTGCCCATTGCCTTCCCCTGCTTCCTCCCTGTCTTCTCCCACTGTCATGATGCTTTTGTTCTTGTGACTTGGCTCCGATCACTGGTTCCCTGTCTCTCAGGTTTATGATTACATAAAAAAGGGACTTTCTCAGAAGGAGTTTGGATACGAAACACGTTGACCTGGATGCCTCAGATGTGCTGAGGGTGGTTTGGGGGCCAGACCCTTTATAGACAGGCTGAGCTCCTCAGTCAGGAGATGTAGCTAGGGCACTCCAACTTTCCCTGTGCTGTCATGAAGAGTCGGTCTGAACCAGACAGAGCATAAAAGGAAGCTCTTGCAAGCTGGGACTCCTCTATTCTTTTATTTGTAAAAGGGCTCAGTCTGGCAGCTGCAAAGAAGTAGCAGCTTGGTGACCCAGTCCAACCTGACCCCTGACTTTCTGGTAAAACTAGCACATGTAATGTCTCTGTGTTTGTCTAGTTGCGAGTAACAGATTACTGGTAGCTTGTGAATAGAAGCCCTGAGCATATTTCCGAGAAAAATATACAGACATTGCCTGGGCAAATATGAAGGCATCTTTTCATAGTTTTAGATTGTGGGAAGAAACATTTTAGAGGACAAACTAATGGGGTATTTGGGAACCGCTAAAGATACCGACTTGGACTGTCATTACGGGCAGTAGAGAGAGAGGAACATTCAGAAACAGTGAATCTCCGCTGTTGTGTCAACGTAGCTGTCCTGCTTGACCTCCTGTGTTGGTGGTGAATTATGTTTTGGAGCTGAGGAGTTACATGTTATATTGCAATAGCAAAGTCTACCGTCTATGGGTTTCACGCTGCGCTTCAGGCCGTTGGATGCCACAGCAGCTGTAAAGACTTTGCAAGCCCTAGGGATCTCACTGCTCCACGGGAAGGGTTTCTTGGGAAAATCAGAGGGAAGCCTGGTGAGCTCATGCATTACAAAGGTCTTAAGCCTTGTATGGTGTAGGCAGGAAGGGGCAGCTATGTCGACCATGGCTCTTTTACTGAGAGCCACAGCCTACCCAAGCAGGCCTCTTGGCCATTTGAGACTGATGATTTCATTTCTCCTGTCTGAGTTTTGCTCATTTCCTCAGGCCTCAACTCTTTGTAGCCAGATCTCTGGGGTGTTTTACACTATGCTAGAATACTTTTCTAATGTCTCTATTCCCCCAAACCAAAATCGTCCAATTATCCTAGGAAGAAAGCCTTTGTAAACATGCCCATCAAGCTGAATCTATCATACAGAAGAATGCGTCTCAAGTATGATGGATACACATACCCTTGGGTAGGATAAACTTCTATATTATTAGCTTGTGTTTCAAATGATGGGGTTAGCATTCATGCCTAGCCGCTAAATAATTTGGTTTCCGGAAGCTTCTCTGGAATAGGACATAGTAATTCTAGTAGCTGTATATTATGTAATGTAAATACTGAAAAGCCAGACCTGCAGGATGGAAAATACCCCATGAGTTTATTGTGGCTTTTCTCCCTTTCATATTTTTTTCCCCGTTGCTGCTTAGAAGTACACTAAGTTCCTACCCTTACTGAACTGAAAACGGAGTGATTGTGGTATTCTTTCAGGTGCTTGGCGATATAGTTAAGGGCTGTAAGAAGCTGCTTTCTTCTTCCTCAGTGCAGCCACCACTCCACATTTCTGTCCAAGCAAAATGGAAAATGCAACATAGGCTATACTGAAATCCGACAAAGATTCCCCCCCCCACCCCCAAAACTGCAGTTTTATTAAAAGATCAGTTTACATGCTGTTACATTTATTAGTACTTTGACTCCTAGGCCCATAAAAATACATGAAAAGTCATGACAGATCAGACCACAGGGACATCCACCTTCTGAAAAAGTAGAGTTGTGCTTGGGCATGTGGAAACTGGCAACACATGAGAAAGCCAGAAACTGCCATTGTGCAAACTGATGGTTTTCTTGGCGTATACGTGCCCTCCAGCCAGGCTGGTTTTATGGTATAGTCTTGAGCAGTGATTCAGTGTGGGAATTCTTCATGACATTATTTATGGCTTTATGTCTCTGCCTTTCTGCAAACCGCATTCATAGATCTCCAGTCTGGCACCCCAAAGCAAAGAGCGCACATTGAACACCACCTGAGAAAAGTCTGGCTTAAAAAACTAGATGTGTCCCCTGGGCACACTGCGGGAAGAGAAGAGAGAGACTCCAGTCGGGCTCTGTGGCATCATTCAGCTGCCTTAGCCATGAGCTCATCCGCTCCCGCAATCTCCTGCCTGCAAGGAGGCAGGCACAGTCCCCTACAGAGGAGTCTCTTACTGCACCCTCTTGATGGCTCTCTAGGGAGAACATCTATTCCTTTAAAGGCATGTGGGGAGCTAGGAAGTATAGACAACCTTATCCAACAGTTACTAATTTTGGAGAGCTTAGAGCTGGAGCTTTAATCCTGCAGTATAAGGTAGGATTTATATTAATTTATATTATATACTAATAGTGTAATGTAAGGTTTGTGCATGCATACACTTCACCTGTATACAATCAACTTCTTAAGTCTTGAAATAATCAAACTGAAAACCAGAATATTGATACACGTCATCATTCGGCACTTACCGTTGACACTTGCCACAGGCCCCATCCTCAGCAAATCCCCATGAACACCCATCCCAGCCCGATCCTGGCTTACTCCCAGCCTCTCAGTGCTGCTGCTCAGGCCTGGCCATTCCCATTTTCTGCCACAACTTCTCAGGCGAACTACAGTGCATTTATGTGTCTCCACCGCTTTTGTCTCCCATTGCCTCGCTAGATTGTCTATCCCTACTGTTTCTAGTCTTACTCTCCTTCATTCAGCATTTCTGCTAGTTTAATTCCTTCTTCTTCATCCTGCCTCCCTGAGCAGGCACCCATAACATGGTCCTCACACCTTGCTTTGCTGTGTCTCCGTGTCCTCATCCGCCACATCTCCGGTCCTCTTGCTCCTCAGCTGCATCCTCTTTGCAACCTCAGGTCTCCCTTCCCCAGCTGATCCCTTGCCTTCTTCCCACCTCCCTGCCCAGGTCCCTTACCTAGCTGGTCACTCTCCTCATCTACCTGCACACCATCCCCCGCATGGACAACCGCAGTCACGCATATGTCCGAACTCCACATCTGCATGTTTTCTGGAAGGGCAGGAGATGCCACCTACACCCATCTAATCTGTTGCAGGCTGCGAAGCTGCCATCCACTTTTCAGCAGTGTTACTCTTGGCAGGCTGCTAAACTGCTCTGGAGTCAAGATTTTGGCTTCATATTGGGAGGAAAGAGCTGTTCTGGCTGGACTTTGGGCACCAAAAGACGCGGGAGGGGGTTTACAGGAGAAGGCAAGAGAAGCCTTAGTGAAAAAATGAAAAGGGATGAGTGATGCGCCCAGGCTGAGGGAGCAGCTCTGTGCAGAGGTGTGGGTCTCACGAGATGGCATGGCAGAACACGCGTGCAGTGCCTGGCAGGGGCTCTGGCAGTGAGGAGGATCCGGGGGGGCTTTGTGTGCGCTGGGGCAGCAGCCCCTGTAATCCACGGCAGGGGCTGGGTGAAGTCTGAGCAGCTTCCACATTCTCTCTGCACAGGTGGAGATGTGTCTGCGAGCAGGGAGTGGGGTTCTATCATCCCTAACTGAAATTAGAAAGGGAAATTTCTTTTCCAACTTTGGGATCGGATGATCCTGAAAGAGGGCAAACTGAAGCATCAGAGCGTGTCTGGGGCCAAGGAAGAAAGGTGCTGAGCACCCTGACAATAATCTCTGCGTTCTGGCTACAGGAAATACTGCAGTATGGGCTCTTACAAGCCCTTATTAGATGCCTTGTAATTCCCAATTCTCTCCTCCTGGTGAGTGGCCAGGAGCCAGGGGCTTCTCCCAGATTTTCATTGTGGAGCTGAGGATGAATTCACCCTGGAAGGGTGAGAGCTAGAAAGATTATATGTGTGTAGACTGAAATGGAGCTATCAAACATGAAAGGGCTGTCCCCTGGGACTGAAAGGAAGCACAAAGTACTTCCCCCTCCAAACACACAAGTGAGGGGGCTGGCTTTGCAGCATCTCTTTGGGTCCTGCACAGGTGAGAAAACCTTTGAGGGTCCAAGTGGGGGAACAAGGGAGGCAGTGAGGACACCTCAATTTTTTTTCTTCTTGATCCTTGTCGCAGACCAAGGAATGAGCATCATCTCCCTCCTTGGTGGCCTGATCACCCTGCACGTCAGTCAGTGTGCTGCAAAGCTGCTATCCAAAACTGCGTTTCCATGATGCCTCCTGCTCCCTCCGGCAGGGCCATATTTTGGCTCTATGGCTGTGAACCCGCTGCCGTTCTCAGTCACAAACACACACCGCACTACATAAAGCAGCCCATATTTAATGGTGACCTGGGTGAGTTTATATCATGGCCTAATGACACGTGAAGTGAAGTGACCTGCATGAACACGGGCTGTGAGCCTGGCTGGTTTCGGGCAGGGAGGTGGTTTCACCAGCAATAGAAACCAGGTGAGTGTTGCCCTGGAATAAAGCACTTTGTGTGTCCTGTTTTTTTTCCACTGGTTGGGATTCCTCGCATAGCAGCTCTGCTTAGGGACCCTCTCAGATGTGCTCTCTGGCAGACAGTGCCCCAGAGGAAGGAAGACAGTAAATTAACTTTGCCTATTGCCACAGTAAAGCTAACAGCAGCTTTTTTTCAGAAAGGAAAGGACAGCTGATTTACTATGTGGTAAATAAGATTGTTTCCCTTCAATTCTAGTCTCACTAAAGCACCAGGAACTAAGAGACTTCATAGTGCTGCAAAGGAGCACGGCGCACTGGTCAAGACTTTCCCCACGTACTGTGTGCCGTGTTACTGGGAAGCTTGCCTGGCTTGGGGAGCAAGCACTGGTCCCCCAAGCCTTGTTCCCATCTCCGTAGGCGTTGCAGCTGTCTCCTTCAGGGCAAGGTGACGGTGGGAAGCGGTTCCTTCTTGCTCCTCTGTCTCTGGTCCAGCAGCTGGAGGCAGAGGGAAGTCTTGCTGTCAGGCTTCTGTTTTCTGGCCCCCGCCAGGCACCGTCCGGGCTGTGCATGGTCAGCGTGCTGTCGCGGGAGCCCTGGGGCAGAAGGGAGCAGTACCATGCGTGTGCTGCTCTGCTGTAGACCGTTGCTTTATGACCTCCAATCCCAAACATGCAAATGTCCTCCCTTTGCCTGGGTTAAGTTAAGCTTCCCAAAGATGACGTGATTGCCCTAAAAACCTTGAGCTTCAAATAAACCCATTTGGGCTTGCTTTATTGCCCTTTCGTCTTTTGGAATTTAACTACGTTCAGCTTTTCTCTGCAGCTATACGGGTGAGAAGCTTTGTGGGAAAAACAAATTCATACCATCCTTGTCTGTAAGGCTTGAAATAAACACCAACATTCGTGAAATGCAAGAAAATTTCCTTGGCTCAGAATAAAAGACTGAGAGTTGGTAAAGTCGCCTGCTTGTCAGAGCAAGAACAGCACGAGGCTGCTTTCCCTCCGGAGCAATGAAGTTGCCCTCTGCTTCCTGGTGCCCACCGAGCTCAGAGTAAGCAGGGCCATACCCAACACCGTGCAAATTGTCTGATGCTGAGACATGGCTGTATGTTATGGCTGCATCAGCTGGTCTGTTGTGGGAGCCAACACATGGCCGACCCAGTCTACTGTGGGCAGCGAGTAGGTGCCTGAGGCAGGGATCAACTGAAAGAGAGCCTCGGAGTGATGCAGATGGGGCTGCTCTGGAGTTGTTTCTTTTTGTTGTTGTTGAAACTCATTAACATAATACAAAATATAGGTTGACTTACCAGCTTTACTTTTTATCTTCCCAGGGGTCATAAATTTTCTAACATTATTTTATATAATGTTGTCCCTACAAAATAATTGCACATTTTGGAGGGACTGCAGCTTGATTTCCCCTTGAGGGCTAAACCAGTCTAGGAGCACTTTTATTTTAACTGGTGTAACTAGCATTATTTGTATTGTGTGCTCCTATTCTTGAAGAGAGACAATCAGACGGCAAACAGATAAACCTCCCTAGCTCAGGCACCTGAGCTAGAGCACTACTGCCGGGTTCCCAAAGCATAGCTCTGTCTTGTCAAAAATATTTCTGCTTCAGATATATGCATATGGTCACTGGAGGAATAAATTGCATTGCAAAACTAACAATGCACTATTTCCTCAAGTACTGAACAGCAACCGAGTGCCAAGAACCTGTAAGTATGTGCAGCGACACCGTAGGTAACATCATCAGAATAGTAGGTAATATTTTCTTTAAAATTTAGTTACATGTGACTGGATTTTTGTCTGACAACTTTACTCATAGTACCTTTATCCTTGACACATCCCATTGAGATCAGAGAGTAAGGGACTACTTCATATAAGCACGTGCTTGGAATTCAAGCATTTAGCATGTTTCTTAACGTGAACTTTAAAACACACTGTGCCAGCTTTACTCACACATAGTACTATAAGCTTAAATGGCACTCTAAGGTTGTGAGATACAATTAGTGGGCACAACTGAACCCTGACTGCTGCCTGCCTCCAAAACATTGAAGAAAGACACTGTCACCATGATTTAGGGTTCTATTCAACTCATCCATAGTTAAATAGGGAATGACAGGAGGAAATAGGCTAAGAGGACGAAGCTGAGGTGACCAGCTCAGACGTGACTGGACAAATCTCTCTAGCTTCACATCCTCAGGTACAAACTAGAGGTGATGACTACCACCATAAAGACCTGCATAGGAATTAATTAGTTAATATTTTTGAAGAAATTCAAAGATTCAAGTGGTGTTTTTAAAAGCACAGATTTTGCTCGCTCTTTCTCTAGTGAGGACAGGGATAGCTTCAAATGTTTACAAAGACCTTTCCTTTCCCTGGCTTTCCTACTCTAACAAAGTGGAAGCTGCTTTTTACCACACCAAATATAGTAGCAGAAGGATGCAGACAAGATTTGATTTTCATCATGGAGTGAGCAGGTGAGGAATGCTGGCATATGGTTGTGTTAGTTACAGAAGCTGCTGAAAGAAAATTCAGTGACCATGTCCTCGGAGGTCCTGTGAAGTATGTTTGAAATGAATCCTTCTTCAGTGTTTGCAGCTGATTTCATGGAGTAAGCAATTTGTAACCCGGGCAGAGCCTTCATGGAAGACAGTGAACCTGTAGATACCATGCAGGACCAACTGAGGACCAGGGAAGACACATTAGCCAGCAGATGGAGAAATCTTTTTTTTTTTTTTTCCTCAGAATAAGTCAAGATGGCTGCTACAACGCTCTATCTGTAAGTATACTGCTAAGGTGGGCTATGCTTTCTACAGCAACCTGTGTAGAATACCAGGTGTTCACAGCTTCTGAAGGAACATTCTTATTTCCTTCTTTCACAGTGCCAGAATTGTGTTGGGCACATACCATACTGCTGCAAGATTAATGAGGTTCATACCAGATGTGCCTTGGCAGAGTAAGCTCCAGTTATTTCTCAGGGGTGAAATGGATACATTAACTGTTGGAATAAAAGTCTATTGAAAGGCTAATTCAGTACCGAGCAATTCAGGTGTCCGGGGCAAAATAAAAGTGAGTAACTCTGCAAGAAGACAGCCCTGGGTCAGCTGACCATCATCCTTTGTTGGGAGTTTTCATGGTTTCATGCCAATAAGTCACACAGCACTTGGGTCGGGTGTTAGCATTAAAAGAGTGTCAGATGATCTGAACTCCATGTAACTGGCAGATGCACACTGGGCTTGTTAACAGAGATTCATATGTAACTGCTTCTGATGGTGATGGACTAACTGATTAGCTAGGGCTTTTAGTCATTCTATTCTGGTAGTAATAGAGAGTGTGACAAAGGGTGCGGGCTCTCTTCTGCTCCCCTTTCTCACTGGTCACATTACTTCTTTCTTTAGAGTGAGTAAGGGTGAGTAAGGGTGATCCGGGCTGCCGCTAGTCTGTCCAATTAAATAGCTACAGGGGTCAGATGCAGCTCAAGACTTGCAGGTCTACAGGCTGGGAGTGCAGCCCTGTACAGCACTGGTTCCTGCTTCTTCAGTAGATGTGCTACTGAAGTTTCCTGGTAAGTCAAGTCCCTGCCTGCCAATGCAATGTAGCGTAAGCCTGTGAGCAGCCATGCATTTCTTAATTGCTTTTGAGGTACCCAGGGCAAACGGTCTGCAGACGCCGTCAAAAATCAGCTCAAAACCTCCTGGTTCCAACCGGTGCAGTGGGGTGTACTGGTTATCCTGTACGTCTGGGTATGCCTCTGCGAACAGCCAGTCCTGAACTGCGACATGCTTAGCAGATACAAAGAAGAAGTAGTAAACGTGGTGTGCCATGGGTTAGAAACAACGGGGAGCGCCTCCTGTGGGGTGACTGGCTGAGGCTTCCACAGCTGTGAATCTTTCTGGTTTTGCTGCCTCTTTTGTACCAGTGAAAGAGGCACTGGCCTTCCTGCCTGGGAGGGAAAGGCTCAAGATGAAGCTGGTCCCCACCTGATTTTCCTCACCAGCTAAGCCAGCTAGATCCATCCAGGTCTGGGCTAGGATGTGAGCCAACCCATAGCATGGACAGTTTGACTTAGCAGGGAGTTTGGGTTTCGGTGTAAGCACAAGACCTGCTCTAAGGTGGTGGGGCAGAGCGCATGGGGTTCTCTCCCAAGTGTGTTGAATATCAAGACGCTTCTGTTCATACTGCTTACGCTGCACGTGTGCCCTTTACAGTCAACCTCGGTTATGTACACCGACACAGATCTAGTGATGGATTTGCTTCTTAGTGAGTAATACAGATTTCTCTGTATCAAGGCAATCATTTGCTGCCTGATTTTTTTTTTTTTTAATGTACTGAAGAATTCCTTCGTGTCTAGTTTGTCAGCCTATGGGGACATACTTGACTCATTCACTGTAATCAGAAAGCATGGCTGGGAGGGATAGGCTCACAGGTGACAGCTGGCACTAGCCCCAACTGTACTGGGGTTTGCAGGCTGCAGATAGGAGGAAACAGACCCTTTTACTGTGGGGCAGCAGGAGAAAGCAGGCAGACAGTCTCAGAGCTCTTGTGTCAAGTATCACATTCGATTTGCTATGCTGAGGTCAGGGGGTGATTTGTTTTTGTATATGAGATCATTATGTCAACAGGACGGGGAGGCAATGAAATGCAAAACAAAATTCCCAGTCCTGGGAATCTTATCGCTTAGCTCACAAGCCAGACAGCACAGAGTCCCCAGAAGGGGAAGCGGCTATACTGGCAGAAAAGCGCCTGTGTTCTTACATACCATTTTTATTTTCAAACATAAATAGGCTGCAGAAGAATGAAAGCAAATCAGCTCCACTGCCGTGACCTGCTTCTACGCACGAACTCGCACCCGTGCTGACTGCATCCAGCAGCCGTCATTCAGCCGCAGTGCTTGAGAGCAGGACTCGCAGAAATCACCCTTTGTACCCAGGGACCCCAAGCCAAGGCTCCTCCTCCAGAACACTCCTCTGTGAGCAGTGGAAAGCTCTGCTCTCCGCAGCGGCAGGGAAGCCTGCTCTGAAACGCAGCAGTTCGCGTTGGCAGCACCTACCCACTGCGCAAAAGCAGAGTCCCAGAGAGCAATTTCAGTTTTTTCCCAAGTAGCAAGTGCTCTGGAGCAGTGGTCCTGGAAAGGAGTCCCTGCTTTTTGCCCAGCCTCTGTCACCCTAATGGAGTCTGTATTCCCCAGTAAACGCCAGTGGGGCTGAGTCCTCACCCCCAGCACTGGGGCACGTTAGTGACTCCACTGATCTAAATAGGGATGGGCCGGTAAGACGAGTCCAAGTCTCCTTTTTTTCCTCCAAAACAAGATATCAAAAAATATGTACAGTGCAGTTCACCTCTACACCTGTGTCAGCGTGAGCAGAATTGGGTCCAACAGCTGCCAGAGCACCAGGATGTGTTTAACTGAGTTAGCGCTTGATTTTGTGCCCTCCCAAGGAGCAGAGATCTGCAACTCCACGCTGGCAGCACTCCTGTTTCCCCACCATTTCACTCCACCTTGTCCCTCATCTCTCCTCCCAGCCAGGCAGGGGAGAGGATCTGGCATGAGGCGCGGTGCAGGTGACACAGGAGGGACGGGGCAGCCCTCGTGCTGGTGGGAATTCCTCCCCATCACGCAGGTTGCACCAGCAGGGTAGAGGAGCAGGGTGAGAGGAAATTCCACGCGCCGCTTCCAGCCCTCACCAAGATGCACCTCTGCAGGAACGGGGCAGAGCCTGACCCTCAGTAAACAGGTTCCTTGGGGATGAAAGGTGCTATAAAAGCAAGACGGCAAGCACTCAAAAGCTTGTTGCTCTCTTTTTCCCCTTCCCTTGATCCTTTGTGGATTTGGCTCGTTGGATCTGTGCTGTTACTGTGTCAGGATTCAGCGAGCAAGCAGCAATGAATTTCTCACTGCTACTGCTCCAGCCCTAATAGCAAACAGCTGAGTGAAGAATGAGGTCCCGGCTGAAAAACAAACAGAGCTTTCCCTCCCCTTGCCTCGGCTGTTGCTGGAGCAGCTGCAGCGCCAGTGTTATTGTAAGCCCCTGGTGTTAGATGCCAGTGCTGGGACTGTAAGTGTGGATATATTTAGCCTGCCGCCACTCTATTGCTGGGGAATGGCCCAGACTATACTGCCTTTTGCTGGATAGGTAGAGCCCGACTTTCAAGCCAGGAATAGTCAAATTCATTTTAAAGGTAGTTTCCCACATCCCATTTTATTGAGCAGAAAAATCACGTGGCACAAAGGAAACAAAGCAGAGTTTGATTGAAAGCGTATTTGCATTATTTTTGACTGGTTTTTTTATAACTGGTAGCTTTCTGAAGAGGTGAAGGCAACTTTATTTTATTTCTTTAAAGCAATCAAACGTTCTAGCATGACTTACCTTATTTGAACAGAGTGAAAGTTGGCAGATTTGTTTCTAACTTTCGGCCTCATCAACTACTTGGGCTGCTCTACAGTCGTTGAAGTTATGCCAGCCTTTCCATTATAACATTCCCCTCTCTTCTCATTTTCAGAGGTTTCAAACTTG
Organism: Pandion haliaetus; assembly: GCA_013401275.1. Taxonomy (NCBI): domain Eukaryota; kingdom Metazoa; phylum Chordata; class Aves; order Accipitriformes; family Pandionidae; genus Pandion; species Pandion haliaetus. The sequence goes on from VYZV01044238.1 coordinate 52,523, forward strand.
GCTGTAAAAATTTGCTCCAGGATAAAATCTTGGCACCCAAAGTCCCAGCCCAGGTGTGACTTCTTAAAATCGCCATGGGCCAAACCCTGAAATTAGTTTCTACTTAGTCTTTAGTCACTGGCATACAGTTGTATGTTCACTTAAGGAGAGCTTGACATGAGAAATTGTAGGGTACAGATTAAAGGAAGATTGCTTTTCCTTAAGGGAAAACTAACTAGAATAAATATACAAATATTTGTGAGATACCTGTCTGTCGAACCGAGGCTGTACAATCACCCAGCTTTTCTAAAGGGCTCATGGAGATGCCATTTGCTTACATCCCACAGACCTCACAGCCACCTTGTGTAGCTCTGCACAAAGTGAAGGGCCTGCCTTGTGCTTTCCACAAGTCTTGGCAAAATGCAGGAGGGCAGGCTGGCCAGGGGCTGGGTCTCTGCAGTTCTCCAGGCTGCTTCCCCAAGGCCAGTCTGGGCTACGACCTGTATTTCACAGCCCAGCTGGTGGGGCATACCTGCCCCGAGGCTCGCAGAGCGCAGCATGTCCCTGGTCTCCTTGGCTTATCTCCTGGCGCTGAAGCAGGGGCCCCTCTTTCAGAGAGAGGTCACAAGCCTGGGGTGGTCCCCGTTGAACTCAGCTGCACCCAGGGGCCATAACGCCAGCCCGTGTCAAGGCTCTTGTGGATGTCTGCGGGGAGGGACCATGGCAGGAGACTCTGAGGGGACTTAATCAGATCATACAGGACGTGTGACAGCCTGCAGTGCACAACTCCAGTCCCAGCAGGAGTCAGACTTTTACTGTGGCACAAGACAGAGAAATAGTCATTTGCTTTCTTTATCTACACACGAAAAGAACAGGTCCTCATATTCAACCCAGAGAGCAGCGCACCTGTGTCTGTGGTGCCTTGTAAAACATCCAGGAGTCACGCTGAGGGGAACCTGGTCTGATCCACTCGCAATGCTCTGGAACCGGGTGCTCTGAGGCCGGGAGTCAGACCTAGGCTGCCTGCACGCTTGGGCAAAGGCTCAGCAGAAGGCAAGAAGCATCAAGAAAACCCACGCTGACACTTCCACAGAAGCTCTCTACGTTTCCTACGCCTCCGTGCCTGTAACATTTGGCTCTAATTAGCATGAAAAGGTTGCAGTCTACTCTGTCCTGCAAGGCTGCCTTGCAAAAGAAGACTGAGGTCTGCCTGCCAAGGCACATGGAGAAGTGGCAAGGAGAGAATAACACAGGCAGCCTATCCCTCCAAAGGCGGAGGAAGAAAGAGCGCATCCACCAGCTCTCTCATCTCAAACACCCTTCCTTCTTTAAGAGATGTTTCAAAATTTAAGGTCTTAGTCCTTGTTTTAGGGCAGCTGTCCCAGTGGCCCATTCCTGTGTTGGTCTACGAAGACCTTTCCAGGTCCTGTGTCTATGTTAAATGACATAAGACCATAAGGATGTATGGACTGGGTCCAAGCAAAGGCTCCTCAGTATGCCGTATCCTGTCGCTGACAGTAGCTGAAAGCAGATGCACAGTGAAGAGTATAAAAAACAAATGTAGCCATACTTCCCCTAAATGCTCTTCTAGCCTCCAATAGCTTGCGGCTTACGAACTTCCTCAGAAGTAGATGTAGTCTTTCTATTCGATGACCCTTGATAGCTTTTTCTTTGATTAACTCGGTCAACTTTGAACTCACGTAAACTTTGCAATAACCAACAGTTCCACAGTATAATTACACATTGCGTGAAAAAAGAAAACACCAACCCTTTCTTTGGTTTTTCTGGACCTGTCACTTAGACTTTCTTGGAGTGGAAGGAGTGAGCAGTTGCTCCCTGCTCACCGCTCCGTGCCATGGCTTTACCGACCGCTGTGGCACGTGTCCCTGCAGCTGGCTGGGGTGTAGCTGCGCGACTGTGCGGGTACTGTTACTGTAGAGTCTGCACCTGAATCGCTGGGGCTGTGCCCTTGAGTATAGGAACTGGCGAGTAGGTGTCTGGAATGCACGTTGCCTGTTTCTGCCTAGATTGGTAAAGTTCCTTCCATTTATGATTTTCAGGGAGCTTCTGAAGGAACATTATATAGGATTAACTAACTCCGGGAAAGCTTGTGTTGTGGTACAGTGCTCAAAAAATACTTCAAAATAACTAAGTGGCACTTCCAAAAATATTCCTGCTTTGAGAAGAGGAATGGAAAAGCCAGAGGTATAATTACAAGGGAGTGATGGACAGCTAGGCCCTTGCTGCTTTTATTCTCCTGTTCCACACGGTGGCTTTGGAATATGTCAGAGGGGCAAGCGTCGGTTGTCGTAGCCCAGAAAAATGTTTGCCAAGCATCCTTCCCTGGGGACTGTAATTTCAAAGAAAATAGATTCTTTTGCTCTGCTAATAGCTGTTGCGGTTATCAAACCTTTGTACTTTAAAGATGCGACAACTGCAATCGTTCAGAGGCCATTTGGATCTATGTTCTCTAACCTATGTAAACCACAGAAATGTTTTATATCACCTGCTAACACTTTTCCGTAACCTCATACTTTCCATAGTTGCGTCTTTCTTGTGAGGGAAAAGAAATCTTTTCCTCCACCCACACTACTACCACATATACCAGCCGACATCAGACAGCAGCTGTTTCTAGTTTCAGTGAAAAATATAATAAAAAACAAAATGTCTAATGTGGTATGCCAAAAGAAAAGTGTTGTTCCAAATTACACAGAGGTATGAATATTGTTAGAAGGAAAACCTCCTTTTCCAATCAGCTTTCCGTGAAACATTCATACTCCATCACTTTCTATTTATGACCTGGTGCTAGTCACTTCTTTGGTTGAGTAGGGGAAAAAGCTGCAACAGAGGAAAGTGAAAGGATATGTGCCTGTTATTTATCTATGTGGCACCTAGAAATCTTAGGGAGCGCATGAAAATATAATGCTAACAGGCATATGCTCAACCTGACTGACTGCACGGTAGGCATAGAGAATAAAAAAAAAAAGTTATGAATAACGTTAAGTGGATGAAAATCCAAGCTCCTAGTATTCACTTCAGAATGTCTTTTATTCTTTTTCTTTCTAGCTAAACTTTTAAACTGCAATTTTTTTCTCCAGTGGCGGCAATTTTGGAAAGGTTGCTCTGCTGACACCTCCTTTTCATATTTGTGCTTTTCCCTTCTTCTTTCAGATTTGCAGTTTCTTTGTAGAAAGGTATTCAAGAATTAATTCTTTTTAATGCTCAGCTGGTAGCTTCAGAGAAGGACTCTCATAATTTCTTTTTTTGTTGTTGCATAGAAATGAGTATTCGTGGAGGTCAGTGGATTCCAGTTCCTTGACTTCGTTCACATCCCCTTTTGCAAGGAGCCAGGATCTCTTCCCCTGGGTGACTCTCAATCAAACCAGCTGTAATGACTTACTAATTGGCTGGAGGATGCCATCTTTGCCATGATATTTATGACCCTGATCTTTGGTACTGGTGACGTAGCAAGGTCCCCTCAAACACACCTTAATTGCACAAACCCCTTTTGTTCATTTAAGCGCAAAACTAAATATATTTAAAATTAAGGGAAAATGTATAGAACTGATTAATTTTCAAAGCAGAAAAAACACAACAAGAAGAAGGATTTCTGTGACTAGGGCCAGATTTGTAGCCCCACCTTGGGTTTTAGCTACATGTAATGTAAATTGAGAATCAAGGGATTGACTAATAATGGGACTCATGTGTGAGCCAGCTGAGGGTGGAGTATACCGTGTGCTACACACAGATGAAAATTGAGTTTATGTTCTTTTTTGGTACTTTGTTTTGTATAAAGAAACCTTGAAAACATCTGTTTAAATATTAATTTGAAATATTTTTAATTACTTATGCCCCTATATTTGGAAGTTTATGTGGAGGGATGGAACAGCGCAGGTCTCACGACTCAGTTTCTCCAGTGTAATGGTAATGGCTTACATCTTAATATCAGGATAATATAGTTTCTAGTGACTTCATTTTACAATTTTTTGAGGCAGACTGAACAAAAGTTACACTTTTCTACCTGTGCTTTATCCCATGAATGAAGAATCCTTTGCTCTGGGGAAATAACTTTAGGATTTTCCTGTGCATACTAGACATAAGAAACCTGCATCTGCCTTTTCATAATGAAATGATGAAACATAACAGGAAATCCAAAGACTTCAAGATAACCTCAGCCAGAAACTAATAACTGTGGTGCATATCTGAACATGTAGAACATTCATTAAATGCTAATGCTAATATTAATGCTTGAAAAACAACTTGAAAAGGAACAGAAAAATCTCTTGTGAAAGACAGTTCTTCCAGCAAAGCAAACATTCCCTTGGTGGTCACATCAGTCTGGTCCTTTGCAAACGCACACACTACATCACGCCTGGCTGTCTCCTCAGGAACAGGTTCAGAGGGCTGTTGTAGAGGTCAGGAGAGAGGTGTCAGGGCTCTGCCACATACGGAGAAATTTTGCAAGACTTGCCAGGTTTAGGGCACTTCTGTCTAAAATTGGCAGTTTCATCACATCAGGAATACCTTTAAATCCTTACTGTAAAAATGAGCGAAAACTCCCCCCCNCCCCGCCTCTTAGGCAAAGAGTTTCACCAGCAGTGTTCAAAGACAGAAAAGGACAGTTCATCAGTGCAGCCAGCCCTGAGATCTGCAGAAGACAATATTCAAGGCTGTCCCAAAGGCTTTGCTGAATCACTTTCCCCCTTTTTTAAAAAATGTAAGTGGCTCTGTAAACCAATGTTACCAGTGGCTATGAACATTTTCACAATTTAACCCTGAGTTTCAAGAGGAAAAATGTTGATTCTGTGCAGCTAAACAGAAAGGGAAGGGAATCTGAGTACTACAGCTCTGAAATTCCCTCGTTGAGATTTCTATTTCCTGCGGAATTGCCTTTTACTGCAATATGTAGCCTGGGAAAATTCTGGAGCATCTTATAATATGCTTTTTACAGTTCTTTGAACAGTAGCAACCGGACATCTTTGAACAGCAGCAATCAAGTATCATGACTGAAGACAGCTTCAAAACACTTTCTCTCCCTCCCTCCCGTTTCTGAAAATCGGCTACCATTGGCAAGGGTATGCCAATTATTTCCTCTCTGGGATGAGGCTCAAGGTAGGATACTGTATGTGTGCTAACAAAAAAGAATCCCAAAAATTCAAACCCGGTTAGCGTCTTGCTGGGGGCAGGTCTGTGGCACCTGCCTGTAACTACACCAGCGATGAGATTTGTTCCTGGCTCTGGAGGACTCGTGCCCAGCGTGGCTCTCAGTGGTTTCAGCGTGCAGAACAGTGTCCCCAGTGCGTTGACAGCTGTAGGTGAGCAGCGAGTTAGCACATCTTGTTATCATGCAATTAGCATTACGGTGCTTGAAACTTCTAAGCAACCAGAAGTCACATCAATGCCCCCAAAGGCGCTCCTCCCTGGCTACTCTCGCCTGCCTGCATCTCCAGCTTTAACTTTTCCTATTTCCATACAGCTGCCCTAACGTGTTCATAACAACGACGGTGGTGGGGTAGGACGAGGGAGTTGAAAGTCGGTAAAGGGGGTTATTAACAGCCAAGAACACTATTAAGACACTACTGTGCAAGACCTAGGAGTTGCGATAAATTTCACACCGCTGCTCTCTCAGTTCTCCCAGTAGTTGGGTACTACAGAGTAGCAACAACCACCCTGATTTTGGACTCTAGCATGGGGCGGGGGGTGGTGTTTGAAACTGAATGAACCAAAATGCTGACATATTAGCTTCTCCCTCCCCTCCCCCTGGAGAGTATTTTACTTTTGTGATGTGGAAAAGAAGTCTATTTCCAAGTGGTCTCAGAGGTGCTCCTCACCCTAGACGTGTTGCAGTCACTGGGTTTCTGATCCTCACAGTCATGCTGAGGTCACTTACTGCAACTTTGTCTTTATCCATCGAGGCTCCATATTCTTCGAAGTTGTTTAGTCAGGTGTTACCTGTATTTCTGTAACCCATACAAAGTCCACTTAGGGCTAAAGCACTGTGCATAAACAGCAATGGGTGACAGCCCTCAAATCCAGCAGGCAGCTTTTTATCAGTATGAGTCAGTTGTGAAGGAAATCTGCAGACAATGGTAGTAGTTGACTAGAAAGCTAAAATCTAAATATCTGCCTGTGGATACATAGCATGTACAGCACTTCACTGGCTACCTGGCCTGTATTTAAGTATGGTCCTACGCTCAGGAAAGTTAATGGGAATCTTTCCACTGCTTTTAATTCAACATTTAGAGGGTATATTTGTATTTGAAAAATAGTTTAAGGTCAGAACGATGTATCTCCTGATCAGAATAGATCTATGCTATACAGAAACCTTATCATTTCTACTGTATTTTTCCCTGTTTTACATATGGATTTCCTCATAGAATGCTGCACAGGACAAGCAGTGAGGAAATCTTTTCCAGAAGAAGCTGTGAGGGTAAAGGTGAAGGCTGTGTTTACTCACACTTGGAATTTGGCAAGATAATTGGAATAATGTCAGATACAACATAGATCAAAGTTCTATTTTATAAAATTCCAGTCTTAAGGATAGCACATCCCAGGAGAGCAGGGTGTGCAGTAGGAGTTGGTTTAGCACCAGAAAGGATTACCAGCAATATTGTCTATGGCATCTGTTTCCTTTGGAGGCATCCAATCTAAATGCTATCCATTCCTTATGTTATGTTTGAAAGCCACAGAATTTAAGGGAACCTGGGCAATTAGGTCTTAAGCGTAAGACCCCGGTATATCAAATTTCATTGTATCACTTTCTGCTGGCCTTGAACCGAGTCTAATAACTTCTATTTGGTGAAAGCAGCTTTTAGAAAGATGGAAAGTTTGAAGCTGGAAGCATGAAGAGCCGAGAATTCCTTGGTGCTTTATTCCAGTTGCTAAAACCAGAGCAGCTACGGCTTCTTTCTCAATTGCACTTGGCTGACCTCAGTCATCAGACATTGTTTTTCTGTCATTGCTTTCTCTCTATGTTATAGTCTTGTATTTCATATTTTCTCCTCACACAGACTGTACACCTACTACAAACATGGCACCTGTCAAGCTTCTTTTTGCAAGACAAATTTATTAAATGTTTCTCATCTCTCAGAATATATCACTTTTTCTGTCCTTTAACCTTTTTTTGTGACTTATCTGAACTGCCTCTTCTCAGTACTGACCACAGTGTTGATTCAATTCCTGTCCTTTAGCTCTGTCTGGACTGAACTGCCACCAAGTCTTCTGGAAACTCAGGGTACCAGCTCTCTGCACCTATGAGCTGCATTTTAAGATGGATTGTATCAGGAAGAAAACGCCTTTTTAAAAAACTTTTTAAAAACGAGGGAGTAACTTCAGTACAGCAAACAGAAATTCTCCTGACTTAACACCAGTGCCATTGAGGACATAATTCAGCTCATCATCAATTTGCCTTTAAGTATTGCCTTTTAGAGATTTTTACGTGACAAATGTTCCGCATTATTCTTCTATAAATGAAGACTGTACTTATACTGCCAGCAAGCTATTTTCTTTCTGCCACTTCTAGTTTGCCAGAGGAACAGTGGGAGAGAGACATCCTCATGACAGCAAATATTTTTAAAGTTTAATATCTCCATAATGGTGTAGTCTACAGGAAAGAAAAAGAAAATGTCCATAACCATACTTTAAGTATTGTGTCAGCAGTCCCCATCAGTGCCTAACAGATTAGGCATATGCCATTTTGGTATCACAGGATTGTTCTTATTTTTAAAAAGCTTACGGGCTCAAATTTGCTGATTTAACAGCAACACTTTATTTTTTTGTATCCAGCTTTTCTTCTTTTTTTCTTTTAGATTCAAGACATTTTTAGGAAAATTTTCCTTCTGAGAAATTGCAGGTGGATGCACAATATATACTTGACAAATCTGCACGTGTTGACACAATATGTATTTGAGTGTACTTAAGTGTGCAAGTGAGGAAAATAAAAGATGTATAGAGGTTGTGAAGCCAACACAGCATGTAAAATTAGCAGAAACTCATTTTGCTGTGACACAGATGGAGAAATATGCAGTCACTTACTTATACGTACATTAGCAATTGCACATGTTTGCAAAGCGGATGTTTAGAGACATGAAAGTGCACAGTTCTGTCTATACCTGCCTGGGCATTAACACATCTAGATCAAGCCTGCAAACAATTATTTTTGCATGTGGTGCAATTTAGGTTTTTTTCAAGTCTCGTTCTTATAATAAGAATAAAAAGAAACCATTAAATCGAGGAAGTTTTTTATCCTGGTCTCTTATTTTGTTAGTCACCATAAAATGAAATTCTTTTAGATGTTGTGGAAGTCTGATGTTTAAAAATGCCAAGTAGTCCCCGATACACATCTTTTTAATGTAAAGCAGTTGTATGAATAGAAATATATAGCCTGCTTTTCTTAGTAACTTTTACATTAACACCCCAAAGGACGCCAAAGACTGTACCTCTATATAACTTTCTTTATAAAAGGAATGTAAGGCAAAGAAAATAAGTGCTAGCTAAAAATAAACTGGACTTGCAATGCAGTCCAACATTGAAAGCTGTTGATGCATTTCATGAAGCCACTGGAAGGAGAGTCCCTCAGAAGCTGAAGCCTTTTTGGAAGTAGCCAGAGATTGCTTCTGTTAGGCATTAAGTGGAAAGTGCCTCAGTTTCCTGCCAAACTTCCTTGCATTTCTGCCTGAAGTGTTGGGCCACGAGGCTGCTGCTAACTTTGTTCTCATCTTACACTGCTCCAAGAAGTATCCATTTTGTGCAGCATGATAAAGCTCCTTTTCATGTTTTCTGCTTTTGTAGCTGAGCAGACCCCAAAATTCTGTGGGTTCACTACCCGTTCCCCCATCAGTATGACACTTTGGACTGTGTTTTTATAAGCTCTATGATTTTATTTTAATTTTTCCATGCTTTTTGACATTTTCCTACAGAAAGGCAGTACAGGCTGCATTTGTCCCCCAAAATGTCTGTTGAAATAGCAGTTCATATGAGTGACTAAGAAGATACACCACCTCTGGAAAAATTAAATCAGCAGCCTTAGCTTACAGCTGGAGACAAAAATGTTTGGAGGGAAACTGCCTTTCTCAGAAGAAATTAAAGACAGTGATGAGGCAGCCAAGTTGGAATAGTACAGAGACCCTGATCCTAGTAACAACAATTCCTGCATACTGAGAACTTTTGGTACTTGAACCAGGTCCTCTGTTGAACTTTGGATTCAGGCAGAATTCTTCTCGCTGGCCCATCACTTCCAAGGGACTCTTTAATTCCCTGTGACAACAGCTCTTACCTGCTCCTGCACTAGTCTCCCATTCATTATCTGCTTCGCTAGGCTCTTCTGTTTTAAACAAGTTTAGGTAGCAAGGCCTGTGAACACTCATCGTTCATAATAAGGCTGAGTGGGTGCCTGTTCAAAGGACACTTGCTGTTGGGGTTCCTGCAGGGAGCGCGACCCAGCGTGTTCTCTGCGCTTACATCAGGACGGCTCAGGACCGTGCACTGTGCACAGACCTTCTGGCCTTGCTCTCTGCCAGAAATATTTGCTGCAAGGAATGACCCTTGAAATGAGTTTTGAACTGAGTTTTTCTCCGAAAACTTACTTTTTTTTGGTATTTATATGCAAGGTCAGCAGGACTGTTTAGAGGGGTCTTGGTTTGGGATGGGTTAAGTATTTACTTCCATTACGTGCCACGTTCTGGGGTGAGTTACACTGGTATGAACCCAAAAGGACATAATTGCTCCGCATGTCAGGGTGGTTCACTAAAGCTGAGGGAGATTCTGTTCCACGAAGAAAAAAACCACTATGGGGGAAGAGCGGATTTAAAAGACTAAGGCTTTGTTGCTGTTAGCGGCGGTACTAGTAAAAACACTTCCTGGCAAAAATAAGAAAGCTAACGCAATTCATTTTAGAACACCACATAATACCATACTTTCCCAAATACCTTTTTTGACCTTTAGCACTGATTTTTTTCCTTGCTTGCCAGTTAGCATTCATGACTGACTGCGAAGCAGAGGTCCTGCAGAATGCAGGGTTCATCCCCAGCAGCAATACTACTTTCTGTTAATACATCTAGAAAGGCTGGAACAAAGACCCAAAGGTGAGTCAGGGCAGGACGTAGTTGGGAGTGCTGCTCAGGACAGGCAGCAGCAGTATTTTCCCCACCAAGTAATAAAGACGCGTGCATCATGAACTGCAGCCGCTGGCTTTGAAGGCTCATAGCATAGGTCTCTTTCGCCCTCAGATAAACCCTTGTCTAGTCATTCAGTCTTTTTCAGTCCAAGATGCTCAAAGCTGTGGTGAAACTTTGGTTTCTTATGCACTGTACTGCATTATAGTCATATGTTAACTAGCCTTTTATTAATACTGTGTTAAGATTAATTACACTCATTGCGCAAGGTCCTGGCTATGTGTATGAATAGTCCTATAGGATCTTTTATGTCACATGTCTATGCCATAGTTCCTATACACACTCATAATTTCCTGTCTACAAATAGCACATTCACTAAAGCAAAGGCATCATCTTTTCATTTGCTGAGGAAAATGCTCAGCACTTCCAGCTTCTATAAAGAAAAAGAGCTCCCAACAAACTTCCAGTTACTTTTTAGTCAATCGCCTTACTAGCTGTATGACCTTTCATTCATTTCTGTGCCCCATTCAAGCAGTTGATGTTAGCCTATAAAACCTACTCCCGGCTGAATGTGCACCTCTTCCTTCCTGTGTTACTACGTCTGAGTCTTCTCAAGGAAAATCAGAGGGACCTGAGCAGTCTCAAAGAAAGATCCTCAGCTGTGGAATTTTTTTACCTGTTGTTTTGACAGACCATGAATCAGGGAACCTTCAAGGAAAGGTCTGCCATTTGTTGCAGTCTTCTCTGAACAGAAAAGAGGGTGGAACAGCATTTTTAGAAAACCACAGTCTATATGATTTATTAAGTTTTGAAAAGTGTACATCTGTTCAAGGTCCACTCATCAAACACATCTTATTAATAAAGAAATGTCTTCTCAAGCAAAAACCTTCTAGAAGGAGTACAGTACGCTGTGTGGCTTTTTCTTCTCCTTGACTTCCATGTGTTTCTAAGACTCTGTATCTCTAGCTCACCTATTAATGCCACAAAATTCACATTCTGTTTGGAGATAAATTTATGGAGGTTAGAAAAATGGCTAGTACAATCTACTTACTTCACATAAGTTTAAATGCGCCAAAATGCAATATGAAGACAGTTTCTTAACTTCACCTGGAGATCCAGGAGGGGCTCCTCTGTTACCGCTTTCAGTCTCTTTGTTGGTTTTCTTCACCATTTATGCAAATGAAGCAACAGCTCCTACTTCAGTGTAGTAATACCGTAAAGGAAAAATGATTAATTGCCCTGTCAGAGGTAATACATGTCCATGACACAGAAGATATTTTTAACTTGTGACATTTATTGATCACAGCTCTGTTTGTTTGTTAGAAATTCATGAGCACTTTTTAATTCAACCTACTGGGAAAACTTTGATTCTCCAGGTTTTTTTCCATACAATGTAGCTAATTGTCATAAAAAGCCTCTTTTTAAAAAAGAAGAAGAAAAAGGATAATAAGAAGGAGAACATCAGAGAAGATTTTTTCTCTGTGAGGGAGACTGAGCACTGGCACAGGATGCCCAGAGAGACTGTGGAGTCTTCATCGTGGAGAAACTCATAAATCATCCGGACATGGTCCTGGGCAACTGGCTCTAGGTAGCCCTGTGGAGCAGGGAGGGTTGGCCACGATGACCTCCAGACATCCATTCCAACCTTCTTTTTATGACTGTATTTGAATCTGCACAGATTTTGCCTTTCTTTTGAAAAGCTTTGAAACTGCAAGCTGAATTAGCTTACGCAGCAATTTCACTGTCATTCCACCAGAGTAAAAGCACATCTTGTGAGACAATTAGGTCAACTAGCCGTACCTATCAGAAGTTTCAACCAACAGTCAAAAAAATGCTAGTGAAGGCCACACAGAGATTTACATTTGTGTTTTGTTTTGGTGTTTAAGCACTAACATATCCCAGGCAGCCCAGATAACACTATATGGAATGCATGGGGAGGAGGGAGTAGCCAGTCTTCTGAGATGAATCTTCATGAATTTACATTTATTGGAAGAATACCAGGGAATGCTGCAAATAAAGCACAGCATATGTATAAAGATACTGTTGTCTAGACCACTAAGGATTAGGTGTTCCTTCTTATTTTTTCAAAGCAATGCTGTCTGCTCTGCAAGATGAAGCTCAGTCCCCAATATGTAGTTAGTGGCTGTAAAGAAAACAACTCCCCATGGCATTTATTAGTTGTGCTCTGTCTTTAAAAACAAAAGCAGACTGAGCAGGCCAGATCTTAATATCATGAGAGCTCATGCTCAGTTCTGTGTGTTTGACTTCTCCGAGGCCTCGTGCACATATCCTGACACCACTGATTTGCACGTGTGTACACTCTTCATTCTGCTAGCTTGCTAAAGGAATGTTTTTCAAAGTGTTCGGTAATTAACTGAAACCCAGGTCAAAATAAAAATAATTCTAGAGGAAGTTGTTTTTCTTTGGAGTGATGTAGGAAACATGTAGAATTCACAACTCTCTAGCTGACTCATGCACCGATAGAGCCGATCTACTCACTGGGGCTCAGAGAGAGGATCCAGGTATCATTCTCAAAAGCATAGCCTGTACATAATAAAGACTGGGTGAGGGTTTTTTTCACATCTCAGCTGCTTAAGAGCATCATTAGTTCTAACCCAGCTTTGAGTCTTTTGACTCTGTCCCCCTGCTTTTCTTTTCTTTTTTTTTTTTTTTTTTGCCTGGAAGAGAGTAGGTCTTTTCTTTTTCCTTGCACAAATCTAAGTACTGCCTCCCACGAAGGTGACTAGAGTACCATTGCCTTGAATGGATGTGCCTCAGGTTAGTCACTAGAGCTTTCTTCTGACATTTTCCTGATTTTCTGTAGGTGGCACTACTCCAACTCACCAATATTTATCAGCTGTACCACAAGAAGTTAAATAACTATTCACAAAAAATCTCCAAAACGCAACAAAACCCAGAAAAAAATACCATGGAGTCTATAGCCATTTAATGAAGGCACTGTCTGAAAACTGGCTCCCAAAGGCTTTGCAAGTGAGAAGTAACTAATTTCTAAGCAAGGCTAGCAATGCTACATAAAGTATTGTTAATAATTAATGCAGCAAAGTAAACGCACTTCCAGCATTCCTTCCCAGAGCCTCCAGCTTGGTGTTTCTAGTAAAATTTGTCAACTCCTCTTTTTTCCCACTGTTAACGCAGGAACTTGGAGCTCTGAATGCTGTCACTGCTCTGCTAAAACAGCAGTTTGTTGAAGCAGTCATTACGGCAAACACCAAGTGGCTTTATAGCAGAAAATGAATAGCAAATTAAGTGAATCTTTTAATAAATTCCCAGAGTGGGGGTTGCAAGATATGCTCTGTTTGGTTGGTGAAGCTTCTAGAAGCATTCCAGATAAAAAAATACTGTTGTCCAAAGACTTGGTCTACCAGATTCAGCTTGTGTGTGCAATGTGAGCAAAATGATTGTTAAGAGTGGAAGAAGCTATACTCAATGAGGCAAGACTGAGATCAAATTCAGAACTACTCTCTATTTTCCCACTAGACATACACATATAACTGAGTGGACACCCAATGATATGAAATTCAGCATTTTAAGCAACTGAATAATGAAGAAAAGATGACTGTAGAACAGATTTTGCAGCTATAGCAAGCTGTGGTTGTAAAATAGACGATTCAGTCTGTAGAATTACACTAAAAATACTTGAATGGGGAATTTTCCTTTGTTCACAGGTTATGATAGATGCTAATTATTTAGGAATTGAGATCTAGGCAAATTATCACATCATAAATCTACATAACGTTGTTATTAGTAACTGTACATTTTTGTGAAGTAAGTGGAAGCAAGCTGGTTGAAACTTTTAGTAGCTGAACGACACTTTCAGCTTACATGGATACTTAACAACCTGATCTCTACTGGGACTTGGAACATGAAGGTGGAATTATTAATTTTGTTTTATAGTACTCGAAAGTTACCTACTCAATTAACTTGTAGACTTAACATTTTAAAAATGGAAAATACTCAGCTCATTCTCAGAGAATGCAGAATAGCGAACTGGCCAGATGCTTGAAGACGCTGGCTTCTATAATTTTCCTATGCCATATTTTTCCCTACCTCATGCTAGATGGATCACATCATTACACAACTTTTTTCACAGCATCCTTTCAAAGTGCATGTACATCTTTGGCAGTGGGTTCACACTGAACATGGTGGAGATAAAATTTCTGAAGAGATTGCTGTGGTTTTTTCAGTAGTTGTACACTGAATTCAATTTATCCCCAACTGAGTAGGTGTTCCTAGTTGAGGATTTTTGTGGGGATTTTTTTTCACCTGATACTTCTTTTGAAAAATTGTGTGACCAGCCTCCTCCTAGAAATCTACAGGAAGGCACAGAGGGCAATTCAGCATATGTGACAAGATCTCTCAACGATGTAGGATAAATCACTTCGTGAGGTGCTGATCTCTCTCCTGACTACAGGGTGATGCTTGAGAGCTATCTCTGACAAGTCACCACATTTTTGAGCAGACACTACTGTTTAGACCGATCCCACTGGTTAGGTATCAGGTCAGAACCTGCCCCTTGGATCAGGCACAGATGGGCCCTGACAGACCTGAACTTCCTTCTCAGGAATATGGCCTTGGGGTTATGACAGATATTCCCATGGAGACATCAAATCAGCACTCTGTAGCAGCAGTAGAAACAAAGAGAGAAGCACATCAGATGCTGTTAGTACTAAGGAGAGGAAAAGAGAACAAAGTAGAGAATGTCATCACACCAGTCTGTAAATCTGTGGTTCATTTGCATCCTGAACATGGTGTGGGGTTCTGGTGCCCTCACCGAAGTGGGTATGTCAGAATGGGGAAGGTTGAAAAAGGGTAACATGCTTGCACAAGGAAGCTGTGGGAACTCCACTGTTGGAGATATTCAGATGTCACCTGGATCTAACATTGAAGGCGACCCTGCTTTGATCAGAGGGTTGGACCCTAGGACATCTAAAGGTCCCCTGCCACTTTAATTATCCTGTGATGAAAGGTAAGGAATAACATCCATATGAGGACCAACAAGGTCAATTTAGTCTCTTCAACTTAGAAAAGAGACAACTTTGTGAGATACCATAAAAGTCTAAAAATCATGAAGAGCTTATAGAGGATGCATGGAGGGTCAACAGCTTCACTGTCTTTTCCACTCTAACGGGGGGGATCTTAAATGAAGTGGGTAGGAGCCATCTTTAGAATGAACAGGAGGAGACAGTTCTTCACAGGGCAGATAACAGACCCATAGAACTCCGCTAAGACGCTGTGAATGTTAAACATTTACCTTAGCTTAGGGACGCACAGAAGACGTATTTGAGAGATACGCCCACTGAAAGTTACTAAACATACATAATTACATTTGGTTAAAGAAATCAATGATCTGACCCTCATCTGACCCTGGAAAATATTAAGGGGATGTGTCATATATGCTTGCCTTGCTCTTACTCTTGCTTGCTTGCTGATGACCACTGCTGGAGACAGGGTTGTGGGCTGAACTACCCTTGGTTTGAAGCAAAGCTGTTATTCTTACATTACTTTAGACCAAGAGTAAGGAGTCCTTGATTTTTGGCCCTTCCTGGCAATATGACATTTTTATAATGACTGGCACCAGCACTGAAATATTTGTTAGTCTTTGGATTAATTATCTTTTGGCTAATTCAAAATGTAAATCCATTTAAAACTTTTATATTTAGGGGTATATATACCCCCCAAATTCTGAAGTATATAATCGATATTTAACTCAAAAGCATATAATACATATTTAACTGAAAAGTAACTCTATCACTTATTTATCCTTAAATTTAGAACCTGTTATTCAGTATCACACTTAATGAGTAAAAACTTTATACAGTTTTGCCAGATTCCTCCTAAAGTAATAGTAATCCAAGAATAGTTTGTTCACATATAAATTCACAATTCAGTATAAGAAACAACTGTGGCTTTCTTAAATTTCAGTTTGGCTGGACATAAAAGCTACATGAATGCCTTTGAATATTCAAAGCATGGATTAGAGGGTTTCCCTGAGGTGCCATTTTTGGCTTTGGTTTGGGTTTTTTTTATGTGAGAAATGTGGCAGGTTGTGTACAAATCAGTGAGTCTGAGCATTGTAAAGCATATTATGTTGATTGTCCTGGCATAAGTTTGTCTCAGGCTTAGGCTAATTCAGGAGGTCAACATTTCTTCTTCATGGGCAACACTTGGCACTAGGTTGTAGCTTCAAGATTCTACCTATCTGGCACTCTGAAGCAGCTTTGGGGAAAATAATCCTTCCTTACCCCAAGCATACCAGTATGAAGGCCGACAAATAAGTCAGTCTATTTTGTTTTATCTCAATATCTTATTAAAGAGATACTACTGAAAGAGGACAGCAAAAATGTGCAGTTTTGCTTGCACTGATTTAGAAAGTGAGGCAAAGTTACTGGCATTGATCTCAAAACAGTTTGGAGGAGTTTGGATATTCAGGTTTATAATTAGACTAAACACATGTTCTGAAATGTCCTGTAGCGCAAGACACAGTTTAAGTATAGCATTTTATGCTCATGATCCAAACATTGCCAATGTGCTTACTAGGTTCAAAACCACCTGTACAGAAATGCAGGTGAGATCAGGCACAAACGAATTCTCCTGCAGGCCACGTCAGAGAAGGTGACTCTGTGAAACAAAATTATAAGAACACTGAAGAACACATGACATTTTCACCAGCGTTACGGAAAACACCTTTTTGGAACATTGTGAGATTTCTGGACATGATTAGTAGACATCTGTCAGAACATTTTGTTCCAATTACTTCTCTTCAGATAGTAATTGTATTTAACAACAGAACGGGAGATTAATAGGTTTGGAATGATCAGACTATAAACCAAACTTATGCAATATTTTACTTTGATTAATATTGCTATAAAATATCCTCTTGCCATTTATTGTTTTAGTAGAAAAGTATTTCCAGGAAAATATATTGTCTAACTTCCGTTAAACACATACCTGGGAGTTTTCAGAAGACAGAAATAGAACCATTTAACTGGAATGCTTCATATAAAAGCTACATGTTTCTTCCTATCTCCCAAACATCAGATTTCAATCTACTAAACTCTCTCTAGTTCTTATAATGGAAGAATGGACTGAATGCCAGAATAAAACTGTACACAAGACCAGGGAGTCAGTCGTGCACTCTATCCCCTCCCTCTGCACTTCTGTAGGCTGTGGACAGCACCACGACACCGCTGCTTACTGGGGTGTGCAGCCAGCACGTTACCGTTATTCAGACCACTTTTTGGTTCCTTCTACCCAGATTACATCTAAGTCTTGCAGTTTCTTTCTGCTTATCTTTTCCAAGACACGGCTCTTGTATGAGCTCCCCTCCGCTCAAATTAGAACTTCATTTCCCACCTAAATTAACACAATATCCTTTTCTTCCAACCAAGACAAATGGAATTTTTCCTTATTAATACTGCTCCAGGACAACTATTGCAAATTCCCATTTTCTTAGACCACTGTAAGTTAGCTCTCTCTTTGTATCCCTTTACTGACTTCTGTTTCCATATTCTATCAAATGTAGCCTATGTATCTTCCCTTTTCAGGCCCTTCATGGCCAATCTTCATTCCCATTGTCATTTTTTCTTCATTGCTGGAAGGTCCTATCCCTGCTTCTAATGAGCCCTGGCCTCATCACCTGTTAGGTTTATTTCAAACAGGATGTTAATTCTTCCTTTTTTCATGCTAGGGCTTTTCCCTGGGAGGACCTCCCTAAAAGCCGGATCTTTGCTTTCCTTTAAGTGGCTCCTTGGGCTTCCCCATTGCGATAATACCTGCAGAAAACTTGACACCTCCTCAGCCAACAGAGTGATTAATATCATCCTGTTCTTCTCTTAAGCTCTCCTACATCTATCTTATCTTTCACTGCAATATTAAATAGTGCATATCTTTCTTTGGCATAGGATTTGTCTTGTTCTGCTTCTGGTTAACTGGCTATGATCAAGCTCTATCATTTCAAAAAATAGACAGAAGTAAGCAAGGAAATGATAAAACAAAATGAATGAAATACTGAAACACACACATTCTCTTTTCCACATAGGAATTTATCAGCATTTCTCCAAGCCTTAGAAGTTTGGTTTCCAGTGGGGCCTGAGAAATTTAAATGCTGAGAACTTACCCAGAAATATCAGCTTTGCAGACTTGAAATGGAAGTTTTGTGGACTATGATTTGAAAGATTTACATTTGCACTGCAGACTGTGCCAGATCTTATAGGATGGAAGTGGGAGAAATGCAAAGAACTAATAAGCAAAACAGAATAATAGTTTTATACAGGTATGAGTAAGCCCTCACTTTAAGCGTGTGGTTTTCTTTTCCTATGTTCCTTATCACTAAAGGAGACCTATATGTCACCATTATTTTTATTTACTGCTGGCACTTCAGTCATGCCTCATAACCATTCCCCCAAGGAGCAGTTGTATGTGTAGGCAGATCAAGTACCAAGCCAATGCACCCAAGTGCCATAACATTCAACTTCATAAGCATAATATAGTCCACATTCCACCATGATGTAATCAACAGCATCATTAGAGAGCCAAAGAAAATAGATGATATATCAGCTGATACTCTGAGGCCAAAATATATTCAGGAAAAATTCTTCAAAGCCAGACCAGTAATACAAAATGCATTCATTATTTGTAACATGTCAAAAAAGTATTTGTTCTGCGTCACTGCACACGTAAAATGTAGATCCGCACACTATCAGCTTCTTCCCATTTTCATTTGGCAATCATGTGATGTTATTTTATGATTACATTAATTTTTCTTATATGTGTTCTTGAAAATGATGGTCTGGACTAAGTGCAATGGAAAAAAAAAAAATCTTAGACATGCCAGTAGCAATCTGTCTTTACAAAAATCAAGCTAAGGGCAGAATTTTGTCCGTCTTCCCTGCCCCCTCTCTCAAAACTCACAAACGCGTATTTCTACCCCCATCTCCCCATCCCAGCTGGGTACTCTGGCCATGCTAGGCTTTGGGGTAGGGTTCCCTTCTGACTGCTCTCCTTCTCGTCCCGTAACTCTCATGCTCACAGGTTTTGACAGCAGCTCTGGGAAGTGCCCCCTCAAATGTCAAAGGGACTGTACGCCCAGCTAGTTGGAGCACTCCCCTTAGCAGCAGGAGATATTAATCTGAATCCCTGGGGAGGGAACTTAGGCTGAGCCTCCCCACCCCTTGGGATGTATCCTAACCATAAGAATATTCATCCTCTCCTCTTCCAGCCATGTTTTATACTAAAACTGTCCATGGCTACACCGCCATCTCCTCTGTGTTTCTCTGGATTTGGTTCTGTCATCGTGCTTCGGATGAGGTAGCTCTGGGGAGGTGGGTGGGAGGACGCTTTGCCAGTGTGCTGCAATCCTACAGCGGGAGAGCTGCCTCCATGCTCAGCCCAGGCAAAGAGGGCAGCCCTTCCGCACCAGGAAAGCAGCACCACTTGAGGTACTGAAGGAAGGTCTGTGAAAAAAAAAAAGTAGGTGTCTGTGGCCTTTAGGCACCTCAGGAAGCTAGAGAGGGTGTTTGTTTCTTTATCTTGGAGTTAGGAACATCAATGATAATTTGTGGGCTTACATGCTTTTTTTTGGATCTTATCCTTGAACACATTACAAAGGCCTGAGATTTGTTTAATCATCTTTTATTTTCTAGTTTCATAATATTTCCAAACAATTTTCTGTTTCTGTGTTCTGCGAAGCTCATCCCAAAAATATTTATCTTGGCTGACAGCAAAATTAAGCAGTGTAGCTGACATCTGTCACGGATTAGTGGATTGAAAAGCTACAAGAAACAAATTTGGTTATCTGTGACTGGTACCATTTGAAATGTCTTTTCACTCCTTTGTGACACTACCTGGCTTGTGCCTCTAGCTTTCCAAGTAGGTAGCTACTGCCAAGAGCCTTCACATGTCTGTGATGTTTTCCAAAATGATAACCACCGCAAGTCAAATGTGCAAATCAAATCTATCAACAAGTTATTGTGCAGCAAAATTTCTTTCCCTTCTAACCAAAAATTATTTGTCAGTGGTACATTCATTATCTCATCACATGGCAATCCTTGAAGAGATCAGAGCAACTTGTGCTGGGCATTAATAAAAACACAAAACAAAAGCATCCACTCCACATTATGTATTTACATGCAGGAACATGAGTAGATTTATTGACCTCGGGGAGGGTATGTAGGTTCTTAAAGACGTGCAAACTTGCACTGAGGTCCAAATAAGACAAAAAGTATGAACAACATTGAAGAACCCTTGTTTGCTCCTTTTCCTGTGCTGTTCCTTAGAGAAAAATTGCATGTCAGATTGCTGCTTTACAGCTCTTTATTCCTCTTTGGCTTCTCTTCATTTCTGTTTCATAGTTTCTGGGGGAAAAAAAAAAATCTTAACAGAACTCCTTTCACACTATCTTTCATAGCAGCTCCATGGATCACTACTGGAAAATTGGTTCACTACTCTTACAGACCTATAAAATCTTTAAGTAATATTTCCCAGAGTGGTAAACCATGTATTTTTCAGTAAAGTAAGCAAATATAATTTGGGACACACATAGGGATCAGAGCTGTTGAAGAAGCTACTGCACTGACTTCAACTATGATTTAAGATCCTTGAAGAAAGGAAAAGCTGAAGATGGGGTACAACATTCAACCATGATTCAACAAGAGAGGACAGCACAGAGTATGGAACATATGAAATGAACGTGCTCAGATAGGGCAGAGGAAGTCACGAGAAAAAATGTTGCAAGGGAAAAAAAAATCAGAACAGCATTGAAAACTTGAGGTGACCTTTGACTGAAATTGTTTTGAAAGCACCAAAGACTTCTCCTGTCTTGCGTTCTTTGAGTTTGGTTCATAGAGGAAGTCACGGTAGAGATAGCAAAAAAAAAAGTGGTGTGATTGGAAGTGCTTAAATTACTTTGAGAAGTTTTTCTCTTCAGTTTTGATAAAGAAAAGATTTTTGTGTGCTAGATATATTAGAACATTATATGGATACTGTTTTTACAGATACACTGGCATGACCCTAATCTGATGCCAAATAGAATTGATAGACATTCTGGATGGGATTAGTTGAATATAACTTTAGCAATTTAAAAACTAAACATCTGGCCCAAACTACTTGTATAGGCTCTCCGTACTGTCAGCACAACAGACAAATATCTCCAGAGGATGATTCAACCTGTCCTGAGTTTGATGTCTAAGATAAGTGAGATCAGTTATTCTTTGCAGGTGTCACTGTTTATCTCCCGCATATAGGCAGGGTCTAAACATTCACTTTTAGACAGTTAAGTCAGCAGATAAATTCCCCTCTCTGAGTCTACATTAACAGACCTTGTAACACTCATCTTTTCTCAAGTGAAAGGCTTGTGTGGTTGTCAGTATCTGTTAGGGATTTGTTACAATCACAGAGAAAATGCAATGTTTTTAACTTTTCCTTTGTGGATAGTTCAGTAACAGCAATAAAAAGTAATGTTGGGAAATTACTCAGCAAGGCACAAACTTCATTAGAAAGAGTTTGCACAATAACTTCAGACAAGTAGAACAAGTAGGCTAAGAATTCAGTTTTATAATTTTCTTATTCATACACATTCTCTGCAAGAATGTTGTTCTAAGGAAACCATTACCCCCTTTTTTTGAACTTGAAAATGCAACTCTGTTAGGTGCCACGTGACACATTGCACCTGCCGTGTTGGCATGCTCTGTGAGAAAGGACATAAGGTGCCCTTGCTTGTTTCTCTCTGCTTTCTGCTATTTCATTTTATTTTTAATGTTTGCTATTATTATTATTACTTTTTCCCACTAGAAAAGAACAGCACCACAACATTGCTTATGAAGTTGAATATATAAACTGTGGTAAGATCATTGACGTCAGTCTTATTGTTCCATTTATCACTTATAATTGCTCCACTAACGCTAGTTGTTCGCCCTGTGGAACTTTAAATAGTTGGGCAATGAAAATAGATGAAACAGGCTCACTTTTATCCCTTATAGATCTGTCAGCATTTCATTACTCGATATCATCCCAAGAACAAGTCAGTGTGGTATCCTCGCAGCTCCTACTGTGCCAATGCTACTGTACAGGGAGATGGGTTGAGGTCCTGGGCTTTTGTTACATTTATAGAAACTTTGATATTCTTTTGCCTGGAACATTAGGGCACCTCTTCCTTAAAAGGTAAATCTCTAACCAGCCTTAAAGAGGGACTGTCACCCAAAAGTTAAGTGACAAAATGTCACACTGTCCCACAGTGGAGTCCACAGCCTTCTTTTAGACCCTGAAGTGCTTTGTTCCCCTGTGCTGAGAGCCATTTATCTCTTCGTGTCATCCAATAATTGTCTTCTCAGATGCCTAATAAACAAGTTATTGCAATAAGAACCAGACCGCAGGTCCTTTTCCATTGATCAGATCCCCATTCACTGGGGTGCAGAACCATGTCCCTTTTGTGTGCTTTGTTTTCGGCACGAAGATTCAGATTGTTGGGGCAACAGGTTCTGAAGGAAAGGGTGGGACGGTGATGGGAGGATTCCTCTCCCCTCCACAGCCACCGCACTCCATCTCTTGCATGCCTACTGTCCTAGGTCAGTGGTCAGGATCCTCACTGTAGGATTTCAATCTTTATATGTAGTGGAAGAGGATAAAACCAGATCTTCCACATACTGTGTTTTGTTTTGTTTTGTTTTGTTTTGTTTTGTTTTGTTTTGTTTTGTTTGAATACCCAGGGCATTATATAAAAGAGATTGATTTTCAAAGAAAGTAGCAGCCACTGTTTTGCATTTTAAGGAGCCTCTAGGTATGTGTGATGTGTGCTTTAGCAAACTAACAGGGTTGAACTCTTAAGGTCCTTAAGCTTTTTAACCAAAGAAACACCTATTATTTTTATTCTGATCACGGTGAGCCAGGCACTGAGGTAGCCTGATGCTCTTCCACCCTTCCTCAGGGATGTCTGAGATACCTAGGGAGTTTTAGAATCAGCTTCTGTAGTTTGCCTGCCTACAAGGTTGGGTAGCAGCTGCAGCAGTGGGTTTTGGGATCACAGTTTGGGATTTATGTCCTATTTTAGGCCCCAAAAGTCCTTGAACAACATAGGAATTCAGAATAAGTGTAGATACTGCTGGTGTTTAATGGGACCTGTGACACCAATTCGACTTTCTTAAGTCCTTCTTCCCTACTGTTACAGGATTTCAAGACAGTTGATCTGAATCTGTAGCTGCCTTTTTATCTAACAATAAATTATAAACACAAGCATTGCCTGGAATGTTTTAGAAGAGTCATGGGAGGACCACAAGTTGCTCAAAAGCCTGCAATTCAAGTAATCTGAGGACGCTGAAAAAAGTTTCCAGAGATGTGTGGTTAATATTCATCGTTATGTGCATTTTTTCCAACATGACTAAAAAGCTTTTAGGCCAGTCTTGCATTCCTGCTCACCTAATCCAAATGATGACACTGTGCAATCAGTCAGAGCGAACGAAGTGTGCTTTGTAAGCAGTCAACACTTCTTGTTTTCTGAGCCCCGTCCAGGTCCACTCGTCATTTATCTGCTGAGAAACATGGCATTCCCCTTCCTGAATTCTGCTGGCTGTCTCTGCTTTGTAAATCACATCTTGAAAGCACTCTCTGATAAAGTACGGAGTTCTCTCTGTCACTGCCAAGTATTTCGCTTGTGATCATTTTTGTTTTTGTGTTTCTTTCCCTAAAGATATCTCCCTACAAAGATGAATATATAATGCTATTATTTCCTTTGGGAGAGTGGGGCAAGCATGTGATATTTAATACCACCTGGCAGAACTATAGCGGATACCAGTGAAAAATGGTCTGAAATTGCCAGTAAGGGGCTAGGCAACAGCCAGAGCCGAAGCAGAAGCGCAGCTGAGTGAGAGAGGACACTCGGGGCCCTGCCGGGCCCTGGGGCTCCCCGGGGGCAACGGGGGCTGCCCATGGGGGTCCGTCGGGGCAGGGCCTGGCAGCCAGGGCCTGTCCCACCGCCCCAGCCAGGAGCCGGGCAGCCGGGGGGGGCACCGGGGCAGCCCCAGCCCCGGGCATCGGGCACCTCCCTGGGGACGGGGACAGGCCCGGGCCGGGCCGGGATGTGGGCCGGGATTTGGGCCTGGTGAGGGGAAGCAGGGTCAGACATGGCTGCAGGAAGGCATGGCGCGGCTGAGGGTGGGAGCCTCATCTGAAGCAGCCCCCAAGGAAAGGGGGTCCAGCCCTGGCCGGGGCATTTTCCAGCTCTTCCCTCACAGCAGCTCCTGCCGTGGGTGAGCCCGCCCTACCTGCCACCGGCTGAGCCCCCAGTAGGGCTGTGCTCAGGACAAGTCCCAACAAGGACTCCTTGAACAGCAAATAGCAATGTTTCTATCAACAGGAACATATATAGTATTACTGCTTCTACAATGCCTTAGGTATGTGAGGCATTTCATTAGCAAAGAGTGAGATAAATTTAGGTACGATGTCCAAGGCAGGCGGTTTCTCATTGCGGAGCACTATGGGCAGGGCTCCTCAAGCAGTGGTCTGTGGCCAAGCTCCATCTGCGAGGCACAGCCAAGTGGCACCACGCCACAGCAGCCACCAAATGAGCATGGAAAGGAAAAGGGCATGGCCACTTAAAGTCAACACTCGCAGGAAGTTCCTGTGCTATTGGCTCAGCTGAATCTGATACCCATTTGCTGACTTACTCTGTCTTCCTACTCTTAAAAGACACTAGCTGGAGAGCCAGGGTATGTGGGCACGCAGGAAAACCTGGGAACATCTTTCTGATGGATAGAGGAGGCTGGAGGTAACATCCCCCATGTGCTGTTCACTTTTCTCCCCAAGTGCTGCCCAAGGCTTCTGGCCCCTCTGCACTGCAGGATCTCATTGCTGCTTGGTCCTTAGCTTCCTACTCCAGCCATCGCTAACTGCCTTGCAGCATTGGTGACCCATTTGGACAAGGTTTCAGGTATTAAGGGGAGGACGACAATATAGGTGAAGTAGGAGCAAGAGGGACACCTCAGCAATGAAATCATCTGCATACAAAGCAAAACCCACTGCCTTGCTTGAGCATTATGGTTCCACTAATGGTATTGTTGCATCCAGTGTGTAACATGAGCAAGGAAAAAAGTGAAGGTATGCTTCTGAGCTCACCAGGAACTGGGCTCAGAATTCACAGCTCCTGCTTCAGTCTAATGTCTGTGAAACTGGGACATCCTACCACACAAGAAGACAAAATCTGAGCTCCCCAATGGCACCTACTACTAGATTACAGGAGTCTTTGATTTGGTCAGAAATCAGAAACAGCAATCCAGCTGCTAGGGAAAAAGCATTTTCCTCATGGGTAGCAGTGACTACCAGTTTCTGCTAAATTCATACCCAAAGGCAGCTGGCTTTCAAGAGCTCTTGCCTATCATCAAAACTTACTTTGCTTTGCGACCGAGAAGAGCAGCAACTGATAGACTGAAAAACACTTTTCTACCTGAAATGAGAAGAGCTACTGCAGTCCAGGTATCACTGTCATTTTCACATTATCTGAGTGAAAGCACAACATCTCTTCCTTCCACTAATCAACAAAAAACACATTTGGGAAAAATAAGAATGTTCATAAATTTAACATCCTGTATTCTTGAATTAATTACAGTAGATTGACTCAACTGTATGTTTAGAAATTTTAATATTTTGGTCCACATGGAATTATTTACTGCATAAAATAAAGTAATAAATATTTTTTAGTCATAGGAAAATACTGTGCATTAGTAACCAGATACACATGTATGAAGAGAAATGGCTTCTGAGCAACTATTTTGGAGCTTTCACTTAGGAACCATCTTGCACCTTTTTGAGAAGCAGCTGCTTTCAGAGCATCCCTTCCCCTTTCTTCTCTTCTCCTCATAACTGTGTATATTTAAGATATTTACTTATCACCATGTAGCTTGTTAGTTTGTTTCCTAAGTTCTGCAGAACTTAATCCAAAGTACTTGAAGATCCAGAGTAAATTGTTTCCCCACACATATCTGTTAACAACAATGTAGAAACCAAGTATTTTTGTGATCTTTCACTACGATACGTAGAATTCACGCTCATGTTCTTTGCCCAACGTCATAACGTGTCATTTAAAAGGTAAACTAATTAAATGGGAACACAAATGGTAGTCAACGCACTCCGTGTTGTAATATTCGTCCTAAACTAGAGTGGAAATGAGTGAGAGCTCATTTCTTAAGAGTTTCCAAAAAGCCTTGCTGAGTTTTACCTCCTAGGAGGTAAGCAACCCGTGCTCCAAAGCTCAGCTGTTTCACTCCTTGTTCCCTTTAGAATTCACAAGCTTTCTGGCCAGTGATAAGCTGCTGCAAGGGTTTCTAATTAATAAATGCTGACACCACAGGATGCAAAGTAATAACCTGGTATGGGTTCTTTTTTCTGATTGGAATGAATCAAAAAAACCTTTCAGTCTGTTAACTTTGTCCTTCCAAGTTTAATGTTGAATCAACTGTTGCCTGTCTAAATCATTCAAGTTTTATGCCAAAACAAATATCATCTGTCTCCCACAGCTGGCACACTGTTGGCTTAAAAGCATAAAGCTGGCATGCAATCTATGTCCTGTGTCCTGAGTACTTGGGCTGAAATAGAACTGATTGTGTGCCCAGGATTGATTTTTCATTGAATATATATGTCTCTCTGATCTGGCAGTACACAGATCTGATGTGAGTGACTTGAAAGCCACAGATACTTCTGATCTTTCCCC